>BLSH010429416.1:146067-164051 GCA_018402905.1 Glandirana rugosa | reverse complement strand
CCTAGGTGAATGTCTCAATATTGAAGCCACAGAAAGCCTGCCAACTTGCATTAATAGGACAGCATGGCCTTCTACACAAATTCTGGATAGTCACCACCTCCAGGTGCCAGCAAACCTATTGTTCTACTTAACAAAGTCTCCCTGAAAGCCTTGAATCATGATCTGATTGCCATTTCACCCACTGCCCTCCCAGTGCCTGTGCATTCCTATTGGCCATTGGTGCCATCCATCACATCTAATGGAGAACAGCGGGTTATAGACAATGGCAAGAGGAGAAGGTATATAAAGCAATCCTATCACAACTTTTATTATGCAGTGGCCAGAGATTTATTCTACAATGTGGATTAAATGTCCAGGTACTGGGAGATGCCTGCTATCTGAAACTACACATATTGTAACCCTGTTAAAAAACCCACAGCTACCCTTTAAATTAAGTGTCATTTAATGCATATCACCACACCAGATCACATTACAGAAAAATATTCCTCATACTTTTTTTCCCCAAAGGGAAAGAGGTTTACCCTTACATATGGCGTAATAAAATTTCAGCTAGAATAGAATATAAAATAGGAATATAATGAGCTTAGTGCAATTTCTGTTTAGAATGTAAGTATAAGCTCCTTCATTTATATTCAGAGAGCTTTGTAAAAGGTTCCCATTTTCAATTTGCAGTACATTTTCTCCACTATCTTTTTTTATCCACGTTTAATGTCAAGCTATCACCTGGCTTTATTATCCATCCTTTTACATAGACAGGAAAGCAGAAAAAAATGCTTTAGATTAAACTTCCATTTACATTTCCACAGTATTGCCATGTTCGACAAATTGATTTTTATTTAAAGACTTTCATTTTTTTGCTTAAATTAACTAATTCAACTAAAATATAATAGAAGAATCAATTTCATATAGAACTGGGAATCTTGAAGATAATCTGTGAAATATTGGGAATACATTTAGGCTGTTGAAAAACAAATTGAGTAAGTGCTATAGCCATGATAATGAAGGCGCTTTATTTCTGCAGAATGACTTGGATTAATCTCATTCTGCTGAGGTCAACTCATTCAATTCTAGTTCTTTAGCTTGAAATTGGGATAAGAAGACATAGTGCTGTGCAAGGCAGAGCATATGTAATATTCTAAAAATTGTGGCTGCTTGGCTAGCAATCGGTGGATGACCTGTCAGTCACTAATTGGCTAGTTGGTTA
Organism: Glandirana rugosa; assembly: GCA_018402905.1. Lineage (NCBI taxonomy): Eukaryota > Metazoa > Chordata > Amphibia > Anura > Ranidae > Glandirana > Glandirana rugosa. The sequence goes on along the minus strand of BLSH010429416.1, from coordinate 162,847 downwards.
GTAGCATTCCCTTTTGGTCACCCTTAGTGGATCCCTCAACAAAAATGGAGAATCAGTGACCTACAGTTTATTAAGATTTTCTGGCCAGCATCGTCTTTCTGTTCATTGATGCTCGCTAGTCAAGAGGTAAAAGGATGGCTGTTAAATCTCTCAAATGAAAATAGGAGACTATGCAGATGTCTAAAGCAAAGCTAGTGATGTAAACTATCAAAAATAATCAAGACTGGCTGTGGACACATTACTACACCATGGTATGGATTTGTTAAATAAAGTATGACCATAAGGCTTGAAGTAGAACGTTCCTTTTAAAAAAATGTTATTGTCCAGCGAGTAAATAAAAAATGCAACTTTCATTGCAAAACCCCCCTTCTTTCACCACTCCCACATCTTGCTGCTGGCCCTCTGCTAGGTTGACCATTGGATAGGGTCATTCAACCCACTTTCTTTAAGCCCAGTCTATTATGGACACGTAGGTTTGTAACCATATCAGCATGGGCTCATAGCACAATACTAGCAGGATCACTCATGTGAAAATAAGGGGAAAAAAAACAAATGCAGTCACATCTAAGGACACCCTGGAGTGCCTTCTGGGTTCTTCAGTGGTGTCTTGGAAAAATGCCTAAAAAGTGCACCCAATTGCCCACAAATGATAAACAAGCCGGTGGGTGAAGCCTGCCTTCTTGTTACACAAAGCTATAAGGCTGTGTGCAAATTACAGCATTTTGAATCGCCGACCAATTTGACGTGAATCTGCCCGCGATTCGATAGCACGAATTGTGTGAATGACAAAACGCGGAACTCGCATTTGAGATTCCATTCAAAAGGTGGTGCGGGTCTGCCGCGATTGTCAGGCGATAAAGCACTCTGCAATCGCGGAACGCATACTGCCCATAAATAGTTCAGGAGCTACTGTGGAGTGACATGCACCATGCGATGCGGGTTGCCGCGACTGCAGCTCGCTTTATCGCCCGACAATCGCCACAGACCCGTCCCGCCTTTTAAGGCATCATTCAAATGAATGGCATCTCAAATGCGAGTCCTGCATTTGGTCATTCACACATCGGCGCTGTCAAATCACAGGCAGATTTGTGCAAAATCAGCCCGCGATTCAAAATGCTGTAATGTCAATGCAGCCAAAGTTTTTTAATGTGCACCATTAAAACCATGGGCACAGCCAGCGCCAGCTGTCCACATCCTTACAACTGTTGATGTCATCAGTTGGTCAGGAGGACTGCCACCTGCACAACCTTATTTGTCCTTCTCCATTAGCATATAAGAATAAATCACTTCTGATGTTGGGTGTACTATGAGTGTGGATGCTGCTGCTGCAATGTGCAAAACTCTTAGTTCAGTTTTTTACATTTTTGAATGGGTTCTCTGAAGATTGTGCAAAATTTTAAAGGGGTGCCTTGACTGAAAAAAAGGTTGACAAACACTGCACTAGATCACAATACCAACAACTAAACTGAGGGTGCCATAAATATTACTACAGTAGCCATAACAGTCTACATGACTAGTGTATAGCATGCTGCGATTATTCTGCAGCCTGCACTTAAGAAAAACAGTTTTGTGCCAAGGATATTCTGTGCCTTTGCAACTGGAGCAATTCCAATCAAAAAGTTTGAACTATTTTTGTTTTTTGGTGTGTGCCATCTGATGGCTAGGGTAGATCTATAACCTGGTACATAAGGGGTCCATCTCACAAGTACACAGCTTTACTATCAGTAGATCAATATCCCATGTTTACATTTCCAGCCAGCAGTTGGGGCTCCAGGCTCATGGAATCATGTTTGCATAGTTGCCAATAGCCCCTGATTTGGAGGGACTGTCCCTCTTTTGGCACAAAACCCATATGTCTTTCTTTACTCCTCATTGGTCCCTCTTTTGGCTTAATATATAGACCTCTATGTACTATTATTAGAGGTGTTATACTGCAGTAAACCATGCATACAACCTCTAAATTATTGAACTTGTTCATTTGAAATGCCGCTATAAAGGAAAATTAGCGGAGAAAAAAAAATGATAATTTGTGCATTTAATTAATTATTTTTTGCGCATGATTTCTTCATGGTCCACTTAACTTGGTACAACACTGGGATGAACCCTTCATCTACATACCTTATACGAAGATGTCCCTCTTTCACATATCAAAAAGTAGGGACATATGCATGTTTCCTTTATTATTTTGCTGCAACATTCCTGTTGTTACAGAATTCAATAGACATAATACACATAACTGAAAACCCACACTGATTTGTAAATACTATAATTATTGTTATATCCTATATTACATTATATATGAAAAATATCTACAAAAAAAAAAAAAAAAACAGATAAAAAGCATCAGCTCAATTATGTTAAACTTAAAATTAATAAAACTAAACCCACCACAAGCCAACGAGCACACATGACTTCTTTTGGATTGATTACCAACAGTGAATCTTCTCAAATGGCCTTCCCAACATCTCTTACCTTTTCAATACCCATAAGCCTATTCCCCTGAGCTCATACTCCCCCTAAGCACCTGCAAGCACGAGACTAAAGAGCACCCACAAACCTGAAGCACACCTTATAACCACCTGCATCTCCTCCATCCACCAACCTGCCTCAGTGGTGCTGACATATGAGCATCTGACAACACACCCTAAAACAACTGGGTTGATTTATTAAAGCAATACAGAATGTTCGCTTGGTTTAGTAAATTGGGTAAAATTGTGCAGACTTCAATCATTCAATTATATGCAAGCAAAAATGTTCTTTTGTTTTCAATTTTTATTTTACTTGATAGTGAGCCAGTTGAAAATAAGGGAAAATTCACAAAGAGAAGCGAAAATTCCCTTTAAAAAATGAGCATGTTCTACTCCAGGGGTAGGCAACCTGCGGCCCCCCCAGCTGTTGCAGAACTACAAGTCCCATCATGCCTCTGGGAGGCAATTGTAACTGCCAGGCGTTGCAATGCCTCATGGGAAATGTAGTTCCACAACAGCTGGAGGGCCACAGGTTGCCTACCCCTGCTCTACTCTTTTAGTAAATCAGGGTAAGTGAAATCTTTTCTCTTCTTTGCTTATATGTATTATAAATACAAAACACCCACTTTTATTGGCACATCTACAACGTTCTAGTCCTCGCATAGTTACAATTTATCCTTTTATTCACTGTTCATTTTCCCCATCACATAAATCATCCAACAAGTTTCAAATACTATACAGTATATTCTGATTTGCATAAATATCTTTAGCACAGTACAGCGTGAACACTTGATGTGGCCGTTTTACATTTTTTGCCACTCAACAAATAGGGGGGAGTTGGGCACATTTGTTAATAACCATTGTAAGGACGTAAATCTTGTTTACACCATTTGATATTGTTGAATACATTACAGCAACACTGAGTCCATCCCAATAATCAACTCAGCCATTCTGACCTTTTTATGCACATAATCTTTCTTGGCTTTCCTTGCTTCCAATTTCTTCCATTATCTTTCACTTACGTGCAGTCATGTAGTCTCAACGACAATGAAAGAACATTCTTACATAATTTAAACATTGTGCATTATAAAATAGGTCAAACTGCATAAACCAAGCAATTTCCAACAGAATGCTTGTCACAGAGAAGCTGTCACCAAATTGATTTTATTACATTAGCAGTTCACATCTTATTAAAAAAAAGCAAGATTGGTTTTGGGATCAAAGTTAAAATGTATTTTTCTGAATTGATGTATATCTTTTTTTTTTATAAAATCCTTACTTTACAAATAAACATTTAACCATTTCGCTGCCAGGCCCTGTGCTCCACGTTTAAAGTCAGGTGGCCAGATCATTTTTACAATTATTCCCTTTTTTTTTTCTTTATTTTTCACTTATAAATTTCAGAGTTTGTAAAAGACCCCCCAAACCATATAGTTTCAGAAAGCATAGGACCAGTAGGATAAAAAGAAGGTGCAACTAATTGTTTAGGTCCCGCAAATGTTCATCAAAATGGTATTTTTGCTAAATTGCCAATTGATAAGCTTGCCAATTGATAAGGGACTCCTGTCCATCTCGTATAAACTTCTCAGTCAGACCAGCTACCCTAAAAATCTGAGTTTCTTCAGGGAATGACAGAAAAATATGGAGTGTACACTGCCAGAGCCACGAAGATGCACCATACTAAAGTTGACACATACTTCTACCATCCACTCTAAAATGCTAGTAACTAATTATAAAATAATTGTGAGGTGGTATAGAGTGTCCAAGACCCTAGCTTTACCATACTCCGCAGTCTCAGATAGTGGCTGGACTGGAGGGGATGTGAAACGCAAGGTTGTGGAAAGATAAAACTGCACTTATTAACAAATATTTATCGAAGGTACATAAAACCGTAAAAAAGCTATTTTCTCTAAAAATCTGTAGGTTATAATTTTTCACTTACAGCATTCAGAGTTTGTAAAAAAAAAAACAAAAAAAACTTACTTACTGTAAAACTTACTAAACTGGAACAGAAACCTAGAAACACCAAGCTACTGGTCTCTTACTTATTGTGTTATGCAAAGAAGGATCGCCAGGTGGGGGGGAAGGTGAACTTCCCTCCTGTTCCGCGGCAACAGGACAGGAAGTGCAGCTGGGACCCTGTCAAAACAGAGTCCCAGCTGCCCCCCCAAAAAATGACATGCTAATTGTGGCATGTTGGGGGGGTCACCTCCCCTTAAAGCGGAAGTTTGACTTTTGGTTAACTTTAAAGTATAACTAAAGGCAAAGCTTTTTTTAACTTTTGGAGAGATGGAGATGGATTATTACAGCTGTCGGGTATTTATTGCTGTCTGTGGCCCATTGGGGAGATTTGCCCCCTCCATTTGATCTGTTTACTATTATTATTGAAAGTGAAAGTAAAGGAAAATCCCAAATGTTGGGTTGTCCCCAGAAAAAGTAATAGAGGGGAAATCTTTCAATGGGGACACCTCCCAAAATTCGTATGAATTTCCTCTCACTTCTGGTTTTGGCTAAGGGACAAGAAGTAAAGGGAAATATCCCTAATGGGACAAAGATAGCAAAAAAAAAAAAAAAAAGGACGGGTTATAATCCTCCATAGTCCTACGTTAATACAGAGCTCATCCATGACTGTAGTGCCTTTGCAATACTTTCTTCCTACCTGAAACTAGTCTTTCACTACAATTACACAAGTATAATGTAGTTATAGCATGTTCTAACATGCGTTAAAACATACCATGGACTAGATTAGCCTTTCTCAACCTTTTTAACAGGGAGGAACCCCTAAATTAACCTTCCTGTCTCAGAAATTGGTCATTGCTCAAGGAACCTGTAGCAAGCTCTGGAGGAACTCTGGGGTTCCACCAAAGCCTGTACTTTGTCAGCTACTAAACTCTTCAAAACAGCATGTATAATTTGTGAGGCCAATCGTTACAGGAATGGGGGTAAAGGTGATCTCACTAGAGACAGTGACCCCTTCCTGCACGAAGCTCTACAGTCATGTCACCTGTGTATTCAGCTTGTTACAGAGGGAAAGTTCAGAAACACAGGAACAGCAATCAGTATGACATGACTTTTCCCATGAGTCTTATTAGAGATCATTTGTCTGGGAGGACATTGTATCACTATTTACATGTCAGCAAGGTGTCTAGGGGGTTGCAAGAAACAGATGTTTTACTCAGATGCAAGGGATTTCAGTGCCTTCATACAATGGGGATGTATTTATGCTAGAATACCGCAGCCAATGGAGTCTTTAGAAAAAAATCTATTAAACTAGTAACTCTTTAAGATGAATCCAAATCATGTACTGTAGGTACAACATGCCGTTTTTACCCAACCAACACCAAGATTTTTACATAAAGAACTCAGTATACCAAATTATCAAGAGCGAAGCTGGTTCATTAGTATACATTGGTGGTAAATTATAAATCTACTACCAATACGGCATGCGTTTACGTATCGTGGAATCTGTGAGAGGCAATGAACAGTCTGTCAACATGAGCAAATTTTCATTTTACAAAAAGCAAACACAAGAGGGCGCCTCCATCTAGGAGTAGCAATTTATTTAAAAGCATAAAAGACAATTAACATGCACTCACTAGATAAAAGTAGATTAAGGCTTGTGATAGACCTCCATAGTATCACTGTGAAGCTGAAAACAGTTTCCTATGGTTTGATAAAGGGGCCTCCTCTCTACCCTGAAACATGTAGCCACATCTTCTCCACTTCCTGTCTTCACCCAGCCGAGAGAGGTGTTGATTGAAACCGCAGCCATCTTGCCACTTCTGGAAGCTGCTCATGTTCCAGACTTTAGTCTGACAGCTGCACTTCCTTCAAGAACTCTGCTTCAACCAGCCAAATGCCTGCTGAGCTCTGCAGCCTCATGGTAATCCTCTGGAGGTCTATATGGGTCTATGACAAGCCTTGATCTACTTTTATCTAGTGAGTGCATTTTAATTGTATTTTATGCTTTTTTAATAAATCACTACACCTAGATGGGGGCGCCCTCGTGTTTGCTTTTTATATGCGCATTAGGATCTCAAGACCTAATTTGAGAGGGGCTGCATCCATATCACCTGATGTTCCCTACCACTCCCCTGGCCCTTTTATGTGACCCGTTCAATGACGGTCGGTTTCCAGTCAGCACAATAGCTTATTCTTTTTCTTTGGTATCACATTTTTATTTTACTACCAACAATCAACTATTGTTTCGCATTTCGGTATGTTGACCTTAGATCTCTGGTGCCCAGCCTACAGCTATGTGACATTCAACAGCATAGAAAGAAGTGTTCCTGAACTGTGATTCTGTGCCACGTGATGTAGGGAAAACCTATTACCACCTCATCCTGTTTTGTACTGGGTTTCGGGCTGATGAGTAAATGTGTGCTCTGTAGCACTAATCAGTACTACCACTAACCAGTAGTGCAAGAACTAATGTACTCCACCAGAGTACACACACTGACAGAACCAGGACTTTTTTTTAGGAAAATATTATAAAGACTGATTTTTTCTAGTAAACCTATGCCTACAAAGGAAAATATTTAGACAGATTTCTGCTAGTAAACCACTTTGGTTTATTTCTTTCACATAGTCTTTCTTTTTTGTTCATTCTCTTTTTAGGTTTATTCACTGATCTTTTATAACTGATCTTGCTGCAGGGCAGATCAAATGCAGCAACATAAATTTTTAAAGGGGCTATAGGGAGAAAAAATATGAGTGCACCCATGTGTAAAGCAGCTGAAATGGCATTGATCTCGAACATTCTCATGTAGCATGATCCCAGCCCATATGAGTAGGTTTGCAATCTCCAACTACACCCGTGGCATGTCCGCAGTCTCCAATGATCCTTTCTTTCATTATACAGACGGCCTATTATGTGTGACCCCTTGGGGATGTCAGAGGCTGCACTTGAAGTCCTTACATCTAAAAAGTTGACCACCACTGTTCTAAAAGGACAGGCGTTGCTGGCCACTGTGAGAGGCAAATGGAAAGGATTTTTCATTCCCATTTAACAAGTGCAAATATAAAAATTAATAGATTGTAAGATAATCCTATAAAATGGAATGAATTATTTACCATTTACCCTTATGATGGAAAGTCCATGCAGCTTTATGCTGTATGAACCAATGGTACCAAGTGGGCCTTACATGGGCAGCCTAACACAGCTTAGCTTGTGTAAAAAGTTAACTTATCCCAATGGTCTTCATTTTGGCAAAACAGTAGACATTTTTATGTGGTTAGTCATAAGTGACTGTATTCAAAGTTGCAAAAGACAAAACACTAGTAGCCAATATTGCCTGTGGTCTCTCTGCAGCTGTTCCTTTTTCATTACTAACTTACCATGCCTGATATGCACCATGTCTGTGTGGAGTTGGTCATCTTGCTAGAGGTAGGGCTTTACTTCCTCAAGTCAGAACCTCCATATAAGTGCAATAAGCACCGCAGTACCAATGCCACCATATATAACTCCAAATCTCCTGAGACTAGCAATCAGAGGCACAGTGCCTTGGATCTCACCTTGCATATATTCAGATTTGAGGTTCTAGAGCAAGGTTTCACAACTAGGGTTCCTCCAGAGGCTGCAAGGGATTCCTTGAGCAATGAGTAGTTTCTGCCTCTCAGATAAGTTCCCACTGACACAAATAATCTTTTTAGCCAAGTGTAAGGGGGTAATTCTTCACAATGACCACAAGTGTAAGGAGTATTGTTCCTACTGACTAGTCATTTGTGGCAGGGGTTCCCTGAGACCTGAAAGTTATCTCAAGGGCTGCTCTGTGTTGAAAAGGTTGAGAAAGGCTGCTCTAGACACAGGAGTGTCTAGGCACACTCATGTACCTAGAAGTGCACTGCTATGTTTTCAAAGGTACATTTGATATTATTTATAATTGTTTTTTTAATGTTCACTAGAACATGGAAAATCTTAAATTTTTGAGTTCATGCCCACTTTAATTGTTTTATTTTATTTTTTTTTTTTTTTTTTATTGTAGTATCAGAATTAGGAAAATACCCCCTTACTGTGTGAATTGAGTGACCCGACAAAGTAAGGGGAAATCTCCCAAAATGGGACAAAGGTAGCAAATAAAAACCTGAGACATTCAAATACTTTCCATATCTATGGAAAAAGGTTTTGTCTGGAGTTCTTCCTCAATGTGACTGCCCTTTGACAGGTGAGGGGTTGGGCAACATTATACAGTCACCTTAAAGCAGAACTTAACTGTATCTGATCACCACAAACTGTAAATGCTATTTAATTCACTTTCACCAGACCTTTCTCTTTTTTGTGGCACTTTCCTTATTAAATATTTAATAATAAAAGGAAACTCGCCTATCCATCCATGTCCCCATGTTTTATTTTTTTGAGAAATCACTTTGAAAAACACTCCCCATAGCCACAGCCACCTTTAGTCAGGGTAGATGAATCGTATAACATCTACTTGAAAATCCATCTGCCCTTAGCTCAGGCATGCAGAAAGGCATGCTTAGCCAAGAAAGCTCTTCCTCCCCTACTTCAGATGAAATTTAAAAAAAAATACCCATGAAGACTCCTGGGATGTAGGACATCATTTTTGTCTAGGCTAAAAACAAGGAAGCAACTGAAGAAATGTAAAAGAAAAAGCTTAAAACAAGTAAATATAATATACCTTCCTATATACTAAACGCAAGCAGCATAAGGATTAAAAATAGGAAATGTTGAGAGAGTTTAGTTCCGCTTTACCAACTTATTTCTATTTTTCAAGCATTATTTGGGCTAACTTTCTAAGCCGGGTTGATGGGCACAGCATAGGGCTATGTAGAAATGATAAAACTCCACACATGCTCACACAAGCATTTTATTTATGCCACAAGCAGTAACCATGAACTACCTCAGTGATCGCGATTAGCAGATTTTGAAATGTTTTGACTTTGTCAGAAAGGATGAAGGCATCTCCGGCTACCGGACAGCACAAAGGAACAGGCAAACTGACAGAATGAGTAATGCGAGATCGTTGCAAATAATGGGTGCACTTTCAGAGAAAGCTTAATTATATGAAAAAGAAAGTTAAAAAGCCATCAGGATTATTAATACAAGAACCTTTCAAAAGCTAGTGCTGATAACAGTTCTAGTAATCCCATATTAAAGCCCTTTTTGTTCCTTAAAATATCAAGCTCCCAGAACAGGAATAATGACATAATTCATGTGGCGTAATGTATATCTTGACAGAAGTACTTAAAAACAATTCACTTTAGGCTTTGTGGTCATTAATATCCTGTAAATGCTATTAAAACAGAAATTAACTTTTATGTAGAGAAAAAAAAAAAAAAACGTAAAAAACATCTGAATTAAGTAAAACAACTGTATTACTTTGCGGTGACAATTACAAACACAACTAGTATATTTCCCTAGTGGTACTCCAACACATGACTAGCATAGGAAAAAAGACATACCTCTATTGGCCCTACTCCAATTAGCAGATCCAACATTTCCTCCTCTAAAATAACAGTACAATGGTTCATGGCACCAAGGGCTCACCTCTGGTAGCTCTCATCATGAGGTTTTTGGTAAACTGTGAAAAAAGTTTCCCACATCTCTAACCCTGATCTTTCCCTGACTCTCTGGCTGGCTCGAAAACTTATTTGGCCCTAGGAGGCCTGACTTTTTCCCCACCCACCCAAACTAAAGCCTGGTACATACTATTCATTTTTTAACCCGACAACTGAAAAATACTGTCAACTCCGTTCGGAGCCCTTGTAATAACGATCCGACGTTCGTACAGCAATCTCGTCCGGTAAGCTGTTGCATTCTGACAGGGGATGCGCTTTAAATTTGTATGGAATCAGGCAGGCCTTTACACTACATAGTTGAAGATAAATCTAAAGGTAATTGAATAAGAAAATTTTATATTGTATGGCCAGCTTAAAGCTGGTCATACACATGACTTTTTATTGCGGAGGGACAAATCTCGCTCTCCTACTGCTATATTTGAACAGCCAGCCTTCACCATTTTCCACTCATTTTCCGCTCCTTCGATTTTTCAATTGATGGATGTTGGGTGGAAAGGTAGCAAAAGGGTCATCCACTGATTGAATTTCAGTTGATTGATCAGAAACTGGCTAAAATTCACACAGTCTATGGTCAGCTTAAAGTGGTTGTAAAGCCTTAAGGCTTAAGCTTGGGCAGCACGTTAAGGGGACCTAGGACTACGACATGGTAGATTACCTAGGCAAGCTGGCCAACTCCAAAATCGGATATGTTGTAGTCCTGGGTCACCTCTCGCTGCTTCCCAAGTTTGGTGTCCCAGTCACTTATGGTTCGAGAGCAGTGCAATGTCAAGCTGACCAAGATTTTCCATAGACACCAATGTTAAATGTTAAAGTATAACTAAAGGCAAACCTTTTTTTAGTTTTGGACAGAGTGAAGATGGACTGGAACACGTATCAGTTTTTATTGCTGTATGTGCCCCGGTTAAGATTAGCCCTCTTTATTTGTCCTGTTTACCATTATCCTTGAAAGTGAAAGTAAATGCAAATCCCAAATTTTGGGTTGTCCCACAAAAAGTAATAGAGGGGAAATCTTCCAATGGGGACACTAGTTCAGGTGACCTGGGGGTCCCCAAAGAATTCTCTTAATTTGCAGGGATTTCCTCTGACTTCATGTTCAGCTATGGGACAGGAAGTGAAGGGAAATCTCGGCAATGGGACACAGATGGGGGGAAAAAAATCTGGTGTTATAACCCTCCCTTACTATATCCAAAATGAAAAAAAGTTTTGCCTATAGTTCTACTTAAAGAGGAAGTAAACCCTGATGGGGTTTACTTCCTCTATAGTCCCCTGCAAAGTAGAAACATAATGGACTACTATGCATCGCATAGTAGCCCATTATGTGTCACTTACCTGCAAAAGAAGCCTGCGATGTCCAGCTATGTCCCAGCGATGTCCCAGCATCCATCTTCAGCCCTTCTTCCTTCCGGGGCCGTGACTCCGGCTCTGTGACTGGCTGGAGTCGCGTGGGAGCCTCCAGTCACGCCATGATCTCAGTGAAGAAATGGCACGGAGGCCGTTTCTTCACTGCACATGTGCTAAAATTACGTTGGCACATCTAGTACACTGTATATCTCCTAAACCATGCAGGTTTAAGAGATATGCAGGGTACCTACAGGTAAGCCTTATCATAGGCTTACCTGTAGGTTACAGTGGTTGTTACGAGTTGACAACCACTTTAAAAAACCAGGAGCAGTGCCATGTCAAGCTGACCAAGATTTGTGTCCGTATTTGCAAGTGTACGTAAAGCGGAGTATGCCTGTGATAAAAACTATGACCTAAAGATTATTAGTAATGTATCAAAATCAACATATCATCCAATACTTCCACCAGTACTGGATTGAATTTGTCGATAAATGAATTGTCCTTTTAATCTCCAAAATTTGGAGCATTTAATAGTACAAAGTCCTGTCTACCTGTGTGGCACATAAGGTAATGAAGGAAATTACAAGGCACACATGCCTGCCCACAAGCTGGAGGAAATGATTGGATGAAATGCCAGATGGACAGTTAGATCCCACCTGCATAAAAAAAATCCTAAATGAGGAAAACCATCTGTCATAGTAAGCCTATTTCACTGTGATGTACTAGGATAAAGCAATACATGTTATTGTCAGCACTAATTGATGGAAAGTGCTGGGACGTGCACCAAAATGAAGAGCTGTAGGTCTATATCACATTCCCTCACAATCATTGTAATTATATTATTATTGAGAATTATGTCACATAAATCTAAATGCGTTATTGGGTTACACAAATCAGCATAATCTCCGGTTAAAGCCTAAACGTTAACAACTGTGACACTCTGAGGGGACAATTGCAGACATTTTGCAATTACTGAAGCTTGCAATATTTTGAAAGCAAAAATGGGAACTGGCAAAGGACAACAGAATTCACGCCAGCTCCACAAGAGGGGTGAGAGGTTTACCATCTGATGCTCAGTGGACGCAAGCAGAAGCAGTAAGCAGCCAATTCTTGGGGTATTCACATAAGGTTAATCAAGGTCATTCTTTAATTGCCACTTTTCCATATTCCGCTGCGGTCTGTACATGCTGCGTGAGGAGACTGGGCTCACCGTGTCCCGAAAGCAAGCTGTTTTAGGGCGAGAACTCGTTTTTACTGTAGACGTTACCCACAAAAGGGTCTATTTCAGGGAAATGCAATTAGCGGACCTCCAGCTGTTGCAGAACTACAAGTCCCATAAGGCATAGCAAGACCCTGACAGCCACAAGCATGACACCCAGAGGCAGAGGCATGATGGGACTTGTAGTTTTGCAACAGCTGGAGGTCCGCTAATTGCATATCCCTGGTCTATTTGAACATTTTTTTCACCTCTTTCATCTAGGATTCACACACTTTTCGATTTGAATCCAGTTAGAAAAATGTGTAAATCCTGGGTAAAAGTTGTACGACTTGTGTGAAAACATTTATAAATAGAACCCAAAGGTTCCACTGCATTTTACAAATGCCACCATTTTAGTACATACGGTTTCTGAGATGAATTTTTAAGCAAAGCACCAATACAGTTAAATGCTTTTATAAATATAGACCTTCCCAATTTTTTTGCTCCTGGGTCTAGTTTTGATACCTTTAATTCCTGGTATTCGGTGTCCGGAGGTTTGCTAAAAATCTTAGTTGGATACCACTGCCAGCTTTGATCTTCCAGGTCAGTTAGGGCCCATTCACACAAGGGCGATCCGACTTCAGCGCGACTTTGCTAGGCAATTGCAGCGCAACTTCAGGAGACTTACACCAAGACTTATGCCAGGCAACTTTGCCTGTGGCCAATAAGAGAAGGGAAGGAGGGGCTTGCCCCAAATAAAATTCTATTTTTTTCACTGTAAAGTCGCTTGCATTAAGATGGGGGATTCGACTTCCATTGACTTCTATGGGCACAAGCCGGATAGAAGTCACCTTGGAGTCATGCAGGAACCTTTTTTTGAAGTCGGAGCGACTCCGTAGCGTACATTAAGACGGCTCCCATTCATTTGAATAGGATTTGACATGTCAAGCGACTCAAGTCAGAGCACAAGTCGCCCCTGTGTGAATGGGCCCTTACTGTGAGTTCCACAGTTCCTATAATATAATGATATTGGGGATCGCTCGGTCTTTAATCTCTCACCTAGTTTTCTCTGAATAGACACAAGGGGGGGGGGGCAGATGAATGCTTCAATCTGGAACTTGTCCATTAAGGTAAAGCTTTATATTCTGTGAGAAGAAATCAAGATGTTTTCTGAATAAGGGCTCTTTCACACATACGGTCCGTTTGGGTCCGCCTGTCCATGGAGCGGTGGATGTCAGCGGTGACATGTCCGCTGACAACCGATCCGCCAGAAACAGACGGATGGAAGCCCTATTTTCCATCCGCCTAGCGGATCGGATCGGATGAGCATGGACAGACGGTCTGTGTTCCTCTGATCCTCCATAGAGGAGAGCGGAGCTCTGACAGGTCAGTTTCTGCACCAAGTGCAGAAACTGTCCTGTCATCCGTTGGCTCAGCGGGGATAAACGGATGGATCCCCGCTGAGCAGTGGAGCCCGTCAAAACGGGCTCCGCATGTGTGAAAGGACCCTAAAGGGGTTGAAAAGCAACTGACACCCTATCATCAATATAGGAGTGATGAAACTCATGGCAGCTGAGCAGGAAAATGAAAGCAGTATGAAAGGTTCGGCTTTAAAAAATAAAACAATAACAAACATGTTATACTTCGCTGCTCTTTGCAGTGGTTTTGCACAGAGCGAGATCCATCTTCAAGTTCTCAGGTCCCTGGCCGGAGCTCCTGGCTCCTCCCCCTTGACCAGTGCCCCCAATAGCAAGTCACTTCCTATGGGGTGAATGGTGCGTGCTCGCTCCGAGCCTTACTCTACGCATTCATAAGACAAATAGAGCCCCCCACTCTCTCCTCATTGGCTCACTGGCTGTGATTGACCGCAGTGGGAGCCAATAACTTCCACTGATGTCTCAGCTAATGAGGAGAGGGATTCCCAGGACAGCCGAGTCTCTTGTGCACATTGCTGGATCGAGAGGGAGCTCAGGTGAGTATTGGGAGGGCTGTGGGGGGGAGCAGCACAAAATGTGTTTCACCTTCATGCATTGAATACAAGAAGGTAAAAAACCTTCAGCCTTTACAACCACTTTAAAGCCCACAGTGTATTCAGTGGAGCACAACTAAGATTTTTAGCACCCCAAGCAATCCTCCAAAGGTAGTGTAGCAAAAATGGCGTATACAGCACATAACATTTTTTTTTCTGGTGTTCCACTTTCATCATTTCAGCTCTGGAAGGTTTTACCCCCCTAATGACCAGGCCATTTTTGCAATACAGCACTGCGTTAGTTTAACTGACAATTGCTTAGTCGTGCAACACTGTATCCAAATAAAATTGTTGTACTTTTTTCCCCACAAATAGAGTTTTCTTTTGGTGGTATTTAATCACCTCTGCGGTTTTTATTTTTTGCCCTATAAACAAAAAAACACTGACAATTTCTTCATAAATTTAGGCCAATATGTAACCTGGTACATACTATTGGTAAAAAGAAAAATCCCAATATGCGTATATTGATTGGTTTGCGCAAACGTTATAGCATCTACAATGGGATATTTTCCCGCCGGACCCACTGATTGGCTCCCCCTCTATTGAATAAGAGCGCCCCTTGTGGCTATTGCATGAAATGATGTACAGGTACATGATTTTGCGCAATAGAACCGACCTGCCGCAGTACATGTACGTTAGGTGGTCGGCAAGTGGTTAAATATGGGACATATGGCTGACCAAGCTGCATTGGCCAGCTTCAGCAGATAATATTAAAGTCACCAATATGGCTGTGCTGTCTGACATCACTGTGTAAATCACAAAGTAGTTGGACAGAAATACACATTACTCCAGTGGTAAAAGAACTCTCATATATGTTTTATGTATTCAATGGTGTATTTTGTTATTTGGCCAGAGTTCAGCTAAAAGGATTTTTCAATCTACTTCAAAGCTTACTTACCTGGGTTGGAAATGGGGCTTAACACACTACTGATAGCGACTAGAAAGGTTTTAAGTAAGCAGGAACAAATTTGTTCAGTTCACAGGCCAAATGGTTTAAATTCATGTTTAGCTCTAATCTAGTTATACAAGTTAGACAAGCTTGGTTTACATTCATCTTTGCAGAAGTGTATAATGCAGCAAGAATTCATATAGGCCAAAACATGGAGGGGAGGGCTGGTAAAATAAGCTTAGAGCTAGATGGGACTACTAAACAAGTGATTAGTGAGGTTTGCTGAGGAAAACATGGAATGAAATCGTTAAATATGGATGTAAAGCTAATACTATTTATGGAAGTAATATGCCACTACAGAAACCTGACCAACAGAGCAGAGGCTGCTGACAGCAAATCACGCTACACACATCATGAAAAAGAATACATTTCAGTTACTTGTATCTATTAGTGCAGCACACGCGTCGCCATTCTGAAGTCATATGAAGGATTTTGGAAACCGGCAAGTCCCCCTTTATGATTTGTTCCTGCAGGTGTGGGTAATGTCATCTGCTACAGCAATAGATCAGCACTGCTAAGTCTTTAACCACTTCAATACCAGGCACTTAGGACACTTCCCGCCCAGACCAATTTTCAGCTTTCAGTGCTGTTGCGATTCGAATGAGAATTGCGCGGTCGTGCGACGCTGCACCCAAACAAACTTTTTGTCATTTTGTTCCCACAAATAGAGCTTTCTTTTGGTGGTATTTGATCACCCCTGCTGTTTTTATTTTTTGCGCTATAACAAAAAAAGACCGAAAATTTTGAGAAAAAAAAAAAACATTTTTCTTTGTTTCTGTCACAAAATTTGTATAAAGTACATTTTCTCCTTCACTGACGGGCACTGATGAGGCTACACTGACGGGCACTGATGAGGCAGTACAGATTGGCACTGATGAGGTGGCACTGATAAGATGTTTAAAACACTGTCTTTGTTTCTTTTTACAAAAAAAAAAAAGAGTTTTAAAAGCCAGAAAAAAACAATATCGCGTTTTTTATTTTTGTCGTCCCCACTAGTTTATGGTGGTTTTCTTTCGAGATAAACACCCTTGTTTTACTGTTTTTCAAACAAACCCACGTCGCAGCGTGCTGGCGCGTTAAGAGTAAGCTTAGCGTTGTCGTGACTTTCGACTTTTAACCAGACCCGCCCTTCACAGGATTCACGGACCATAACTTCACCAATTTCTGAATCGTCACGACTAGATAACGACATCGTCTACTGTAATGGGTGTGGACGTCCTTGTTTAGTATTTCCCCCTGAACGGCCAAAGGTTTTA
>BLSH010429416.1:121156-145583 GCA_018402905.1 Glandirana rugosa | reverse complement strand
GGGGTCTTGATCCGGCTCCCTGGTGGTCCAGTGGGGTGATCCTGAGGGTGGCTGCGCTGATAAACGTTCAGCGCAGCCCCCCCCTGTCAGAAGAGCAGCCGATCGGCTCTCCGCTGCTCAGGTCTGCAGACCTGAGCAGAGGAAAAGCCGATCAACGGCTCTTCCTATTTACACTGTGATCAGCCGTGATTGGTCACGGCTGATCACATGGTAAAAGGCTTCGGATCGAAGCCTTTTACCTCGGTCGGTAGTGCGGTGGGTCAGACTGACCCACGGCACCACCGATCGCCGCGATGCGCGCCCCCAGGGGCGCGCGATCGCGCATTATCCTGAGGACGTCAATAGACGTCCAGTCAGGATAATGAACCCCCCGCCCGGACGTCATTTGTCAATGCGCCGGGCGGGAAGTGGTTAAAGTAGGAGTAAACTCCCATGCATGATTTGTTCCTATAATAAGGCTTACCTATAGGTACTGTAAATATCTCATAAACCTGCATTGTTTAAAATATACTTACTGTAGATGCAGCCGGTGACGTCACCTGCGCATGCGCTCTGAAGAACCGGCCACCCATTTCATTGAAGTCACCGCATCTCTGGCCACTCACACAGCTGAAAGCCCGGAATGAAGACCGGGTGAAGATGGGAGCGCCTTCAGTGGTGACGGAGCATCACTGGAGGGCTTTCTACTTCTAAGGAAAGTTTTACATAATGTGCTAGTATGCAGTGCATACTACCGCTTTGAAGAGGACATCCCAATCCTCCTCAATATGTACAGGGAGGTTAAAGGGTAGACTCCTGCAGCTGCATCAAGCTGGGTGCATGCCTGTGTACCAGGCCCACAATACCAAGTGGTCATACAAACCTCCCTAACAACATCAATGGTTCAAGTGATGATCCCAAATGTTTTGCCTAAGGTCCCTTTTTCCAAAGTTTCCCCACAGTCCAGGTGCACTAGAGTATACCCACAGTTTTGTGCTGTGCCATAGACTTCCATAGATCGGGCAGTTTTCAGAAAACGCACCACCGCCTGATTTATTGGAAGTCCATGGCAAAGTGTGGGTAGATAACCTACATGAAAATTGCGGGTATAGTGTGTTAAAGAGGCCTATAGCAAGTTGGTGTCACAAGTTTGGTTGCAAGACCCACCATGCCAGATAAGCCTTTCACAATGTGATCCATTACTTGCATCCCAGGAAAAATTATCATTGCACATTGTAAACTGTTGTACCATTGCTAAGGTCCCTAAAGCATTTCATTTCTACAAATTTGTATATCCGAACCAAGTCCTGTACATTAAATTTCCACTTAAACACCATTTTCATGCAACTACCTGCCTGGAGTTTGCAGGTTCTCCCTATGCCTGTGTGGGTTTCCTCCCACACTCCATGCTTGGTAGGTTATTTGGCTCCTGTCTAAATTGGCCCTAGTATGTGTATGCATGAATGTGAGTTAGGGACCTTAGATTGTAAGCTCCTTGAGGACAGGCACTGATGTGAATGTAAAATAAATATGTGGAAAGCGCTGTGTACATTGACTGCATTATATAAATGCCTGAAATAAATAAATAGACTCAAGACTCATTAGCACCTCATAACTAAAGCATACTACAAATATACCAGAAAATGTCCCTATAGGTTTATATACAACTTACCTAAAGCTCCAGTAATGATGCATTGCATGATAATATCACTTCCTGCTGCTGTTACAAGGATTACCCTGAAGAGCAACTGGCTGTCAACCTGCCACAACTGGAACACCAACATATTTAATGAGACACAATATATGAGATTCATAAAGCGTGTCCTAGCTACTCATTAGAAATCTGTCTCGCAGTAGTGCGACAAATTCATGCACGTGTCGGGAAGCCCCCATTTACACTTGAGCGAAGTGTATGTAGGACATTTGTGCACATTCTTGTGCGTTTTTAGGAGTGGCATGATATACAGAAGCCTTTTATGGGCATTCTCATGTATGTTGGGCCCCAAGGACTTTTATTATGGGAGAGCCTGAAAAATGGGTGTAACACATATTTGTAAGCTCCCATTGAAGTAAAAAAAAGTAGCTCATTTATCTTTTGGCGCTTCAGGCATTGAGCTACAGGCAGCTGAACTCTCAAACACAAACAGAGACCATTCAACAGTTTGAGATTTTGGTTGCTGTGAATTTTGGAGCTTTGCGCTTCAAGCTACAATACATTCCGGTGTCAATGGAGGCTAAAATGTATATTTATTGCTCTCAGAAGACTATTGTTGCAGAATCATCCCAAAGATGACACACAATTTACCTCCATACTCCTCATTACGCACGTGACAATTTTTTTTTGTGTTTCAACAAAAAAAGTAACACAAATAAGAATGCATCGCATGCGTAAGTAACTAACAGTAAAAATGTTGCACGGGTTTCATGAATTTCGCACATGGCTTCTCACTACATCTACACTACCAGAAATGTGTTGCAAAGGTCATATTGAATTGCCCCCAATGACTATGTGCACAAGTTTAGTAGCCCATAACAGAGTAAAGCAGGGGTGCTCAAACTTTTTGAAGAACAAGGGCTGCCCTCCAAACTGCAAATGTAATCAAACCCTTAATTTCCTGAGCCCCCTATAAGGGTGCTTTCGCATGGATGCACTGTGGTTTATCCATACCGTGAGTGCAGCACAGTGCTCCTGTGGTTAGCTGCGCTTTGCCATAGACTTTTATTACATCCCGAGTGTGTGGTGAAAAACCTCTTGCATTTACAAAAGTTTTGGTGCCCTTTCAAAAAGTGCACTAAACCTGCACGATATAATAGAAGTCTAAGGCTTAGTACAGCTAACCCACAAGAAAGCCTCAGGTGCACTGTGCTGCACCCGTCGTGCGGGTATACTGCAGCGCATCACCGTGAAAGCAGCCAAATAGTTATTAACCATTTTATAGGTGTTAATATGCCCATTTCAAAAATCCATTATGCCCAGTGTATGTGTTGCTTAATACAGTGGTTCTCAACCCTGTCCTCGAGTACCCCCAATAGGCCATGTTTTCAGGTTTTCCTTTATCTTGCACAGGTGCTTTAAATCAGAGTCAATGGCTTGGTATTTTGCACAGCTGATTTATCTAAGGAAAATTCCCAAAACATGGCCTGTTGGGGGTACTTGAGGACAGGGTTGAGAACAACTGGCTTAATACACTGACCTTGTTTTTCTCTTGCAGCTGCTGCTGGCATTGCTCTCTAGGCTGCTAGAAGCGATTAGAGGTGGAGTGCACTTGGTATCACTCCACCTGAGACAGGAGTCGGCACTACAGAGGAAGCATCTGCTTATGCAGCTCCTGCTCCCTCTGCTGCCGGTGCCGACTCACTGCACTCTGATGCTCTGGGATGGCGAGTCGGCAAACCCAGATCAGGATCAACAGGTTGCTGACCCCTGGTGCGCTTCCCTGATTTGAGGTTGCATGTGGCCCATGGATTGAGCATCCATGGAGTAAAGTGTCCTGGTTTTAAAAAAAAGCAGAACTAATGTAATTATATTGTAACCTATACAAAAAAACACATAGGAGAAAGCTAATGATTTTCAGAGATTTCACAGATTTTACTAAATGCTCATTCAATATCATCATTTTTAATTAAAGTGTTTAATTAAACAGGTCTCATCGTGCTTTGCTCTAATGTGCATGCGCATCTCCTTGTTTCCCTAACAGCTGACTCAAGGATGAGCAGAGTTCTTATCAGCAGCTGCATAGTCAGCAACAGATGTACAAGCGGGGCTAAATCACTGGAGCTGCTGTCAATAACAACACCCAAGGGGAGGAGCAGAGGCGGGGTAGAATCACGGATGTCGCCATTAATAACAATACCTAAAGGGAGGAGCAGAGGTGGGGTAGAATCACTGGAGCCGCTGTAAATAACAATACCTAAGGGGAGGAGCAGAGATGGGGCAGAATCCCTGGAGCCGCTGCAAATAACAATACTAAGGGGAGGAGCAGAGGCGGGGCTGAATCACTAGAGCTGCTGTCAATAACAATACCCAAGAGCAGGAGCAGAGTTGAGGCAGAATCACTGGCGCCACTGTCAATAACAATACCTAAGGGGAGGAGCAGAGGTGGGGCAGAATCACTGGAGACACTGTAAATAACAATACCTAAGGGGAGGAGCAGAGATGGGGCAGAATCCCTGGAGCCGCTGTAAATAACAATACCTAAGGGGAGGAGCAGAGATGGGGCAGAATCCCTGGAGCCGCTGCAAATAACAATACTAAGGGGAGAAGCAGAGGTGGGACAGAATCACTGGAGCCACTGTAAATAACAATACCTAAGGGGAGGAGCAGAGATGGGGCAGAATCCCTGGAGCCGCTGCAAATAACAATACTAACGGGAGGAGCAGAGGCGGGGCTGAATCACTGGAGCTGCTGTCAATAACAATACCCAAGGGGAGGAGCAGATGTGGGACAGAATCACTGGAGACACTGTAAATAACAATACCTAAGGGGAGGAGCAGAGATGGGGCAGAATCCCTGGAGCCGCTGCAAATAACAATACTAAGGGGAGGATCAGAGGTGGGACAGAATCACTGGAGCCGCTGTAAATAATACCTAAGGGGAGGAGCAGAGATGGGGCAGAATCCTTGGAGCCACTGCAAATAACAATACTAAGGGGAGGAGCAGAGGTGGGACAGAATCACTGGAGCCGCTGCAAATAACAATACTAAGGGGAGGAGCAGAGGCGGGGCTGAATCACTGGAGCTGCTGTCAATAACAATACCCAAGAGCAGGAGCAGAGGTGAGGTAGAATCACTGGCGCCACTGTCAATAACAATACCTAAGGGGAGGAGCAGAGGTGGGGCAGAATCACTGGAGACACTGTAAATAACAATACCTAAGGGGAGGAGCAGAGATGGGGCAGAATCCCTGGAGCCGCTGTAAATAACAATACCTAAGGGGAGGAGCAGAGATGGGGCAGAATCCCTGGAGCCGCTGCAAATAACAATACTAAGGGGAGGAGCAGAGATGGGGCAGAATCCCTGGAGCCGCTGCAAATAACAATACTAAGAGGAGGAGCAGAGGTGGGGCTGAATCACTGGAGCTGCTGTCAATAACAATACCCAAGGGGCAAATGCAGTACAGCCTAACAGGCTCAGAGTGTTACCCCTCTCCCAGTCTGAGCCCGGCTGTACACAAGATTGATAAACACGGGTATCAGGAGAGCTTTCAGTACTTTTGACAGCCATATGCTATTTTAATGAAACCAGAATACTTGATTAAATGCTAGCTTTGCCTGGAGCGGTGTTTTAGCTTATACTACAACAAGAATGTCAGGACTCACCGTTAATTTAAAATGTATATAGTAAAGATCCATTGTGCACATACATGGGAACATTTCACTTCTCATCCTAATGTACCAGATTTAAACTCTAAAATGGCTTAATTGGAGATCTATTACTTATGTGTTGAAGCCTTGATCTTTTAAAAACCTTGGTATTGAAATACAATGATTAAATGCTGCAAATCCTCCGTTACCATGGTTACACATTTCCATGCTTTGCACACAGATTTCACCTTCAGACACTTTTTGGAAAATCATTATCTCTGTGTGATGTTTCATCAGATGAGATTTGAGTTGTGTCCGAAGTAATTTTTCGAAGAAAGGTTTTCAATGTGTGCAGAGGTGCCATCAACAGCTCAGAAATAGGCATATGGTCTATTGCCAAGAATGAGAACTAGCCAGCTTCATACGTTCCTCTACATAAATATCTACAATACAATAAAAACAAGCTATACTAAAAGTTATTTAAAAAAATGAATCTCAACATACGTTCTTACAGCAAATTAAACCAAGCAATCTAAATAAGCCATTCTCAACTAGGGTTCTGTGGTACCCTAGGGTCCCTCTAGAAGTTGCTAGGGGTTCCTTGAGCTGTAGTGGTTTGACCTCCCATCTGTATCCAATGCTATTTGACACAGCCAGTGACATGACACTAATGATCTACATCAACTGTAATTGTTGGTAAGGGTGCGATTGTAACCATTACTATAAGCAAGGCCTTCTAACCACTGCCCCCCACCCAATGAACGGATTTTAGCAAGGGTTCACTGGGACCTAAACATTATTTCATGGGTTCCTAGGGTAAGAAGGTTGACAAAGGCTGATCTAGATCAGTGGTCTCTAAACTGCGGATGCAGCATTTTGCTTGCCTTTATCCGGCCCTTGGGGCACTATTCCTCCCACTGATATGAGACACTATTCTGCCAACTGACACCAACAATGGGGCACCATTTCTCCCCATGACACCAGCAATGGGGCATAATTCCTCCCAATGATACCAAATGTGGTAAGGTTTTCTCCCACTGACAAGAAAAAAAGTCCGAAGGACAATAAACTGGCCCTTTGTTTAGAAAGCTCGGAGACTCCTGCTTTGCACGATCAGTCCCAGAAGCTGGTAATAAACATATCTGAACAATCTATTTTAGTTTTACCAACAGCCCTACAGTGTGTGCATGGGCGATCTAATAAATTAACTTAATTTATATCAGGTCAGGATGCCCTTGCACTACAAGCTTTTTGGTTAATCAAGCAAGGCTTTACTGTAGTGTGTGCAGCCAACTTAAAGCCCAATTCCAGCACCACCACCTCAACACAACCCATAAGAGGACTAAAATTGGACCATGTAGCCCTTTTCTTTGAGGGTCAGCTCTAAAGAGGAGAAGAGTACTGCAGCCAGAGTTAATTTGCTTTATTTTTAGAACAGCCAGGCTACATGTTTTAATTAAAAGAAAAAAAAGTAAAATAGGGGTTAAGCTTTAAAGTGGAGCTAGACCCAAAAGGGGAAGTTCCATTTTACAGTAAGCACTCCTACCCCCATCCTATGCTACATTTGGCATGTCATTTTTCTGGGGGGGAGCGGGTACCTAGTTTTTACAGGTACTCGCTCTCAATCCTGCTTGAACCGCCTAGGGCATTGGTTCTCAACCCTGTCCTCAAGTACCCCCAACAGGCCATGTTTTGGGAATTTCTTGCTGATAAAATATCTGTCCAAAATACCAAGCCATTGACTCTGATTTAAAGCACCTGTGCAAGATAAAGGAAAACTTGCAAACATGGCCTGTTGGGGGTACTGGAGGACAGGGTTGAGAACCACTGGCCTAGGGGATCCAAGCAGAAGTTCTCTTTTCCCCCTCCTTCCCTGCAATCTTCTGGAACACGCAATTTGCATATGAGCACCCGGCTGTGAGGCCGCAAGCGGTCACAGCCAGATGCCCACAATTGTAACGCCGGCGAGAGGTGAGGGAGAGAACCAAGGACAGCACTTGGGCCCCCGTCTCCCAGTCAGGACACTATCCGCATGGTGTTTGCATGTTCTCTCTGTGCGTGCGTGGGTTTCCACTGGGTACTTTTTTCTCCCACACTTCAAAAGTATGCTGATAGCTTAAAGCAGTTGTATACCCAGTTAAATTTTTTTTTTCAAAAAAACCTGCAAGACAATAGCATAATGAGCTAGTATGCACTGCATACTAGCTCATTATGAAATACCTTGAAAGGAAGATCAGACCAGGCTGCTCGATCCCCTCTGAGGGAGCGGACATCTTCCCTCGGATCTTGCTTCCGGGTACGCGGCTCCGGCACTGTGGCTGACCGGAGGCGCGGGAGCCCGTCTTTCCAGCAAGGTCCGGCGATGTGCGCCGGGCCTTTGCAGGGACATCATGGCGCATGTCACAGCTGCTTGAAGGGGGACTATCTCCTAAAACTTACAGGTTTAGGAGATATTCATTTTACCTACAGGTAAGCCTTATTATAGGCTTACCTGTAGGTAAAAATCCCTCTAAAGAGTAGACAACCGCTTAAGGGAATCTGTGTAAGTTGGCTTAGTATGTGTACGTGTGCAAGTGAGACAGGGACCTTCGATTGTAAGCTCCTTGAGAGCAGGAACTGATGTGAATGTACATGTAAAGCACTGCATAAATTGTTGGTGCTTATACAAATACTTGCAATAAGATATTTCAGTTTTTATTTGTGATAGGATCATCTCATACAACAATTCAAAGACCTGCTACCAGGCGATTGCATCAAAAAAAATTGTCAGATTACAGAATGCATGCTGACTTTCTCATTAAAAATACTATGGGAATACCCTATAATGTGTCTGCTAGACTGCATTTAATATAAGTGTCTATGGATAACACAAAACGTTAATCCTTACAACAAGCCTTAATTACACAAATATATTTAAATAAAGTAGGCTGGGAAGATTTAATTAAACTCTGATGGACGGCTTGTGTTGGGTGAAGGCAGTCTGTTTTATTACAGGGGTTACAAAGACCACACTCTTCAATGGTTTAATGCTACAAAGCACACAACACCCCGCATAAACAGATGATTTCATTTCCATGACAAAAAGGCTATAAATCACATTCAAGGCAAAACAAAGGGAAAACACCCTGCATTGTAAGCAGATATTAAAGAAAATCAATTATTTCAACACAGTAAAACATTTTCTTCAATAAGTGCCCTACCTTTGTAAATTGAGGTAAAGAATCAATAGGGTTTTAGCACATTAAAACTGCTGACATCAGACTGCAATAATACTGAGCAGAAAGAGATTACCACAAGTTATAGAAAATAATAAAAAAATATAGTATACTTAACAAGTACACAACTTGGCCAGTTTATTAAAAATACAAGATATAAGATGGAAAAATTCAGAGGACGCCCCTGTTTATAGGACTCATTGCTCTTCATTCAGCAACACAACATTGTGTGTGTGTACGTGTGTGTTTACACGTTACTTTTAATCCTAACTCCACATTTGTGTACGATCAGAACTGATTCTTTTATGGCTTGTCCAGACTGTAAACCTATATCTCATGTGACAGCCTCTCTCTACCAGGATGCCACGGCACCCCTGGCAACCTCAGACAGCACCCTGGGGTTCCACGGCACCCTGGTTGAAAAAGGCTGCTGTAATCAACCATACCATCCTATTAAAATACTACATAGAATTAATAACACTGATTAAAAAAAATATACAAAAGGATTGAAAGAGTGGGATTCTCTCTTAAAACAATAAAGAACTTTGTGGGCACAACAGGAGGCGATGCTTTTAAAAATATCTTTATTACAAATTTGAGTTAAAAGGACATATAACAGAACAACAACACCCTATTGCTAAAACAAGGTGAACAGATACCCAATAATGGTCATCGAGGTATGGAATTTCATTCAGTGGGTAGAGAGTCCATATCAATTGTATTAAGCAGAGTAGCTGTATATCATAAACATCCTCCATGCTTGTTTGTCAACTCGTTTCGCAAAATAGCCTCCTCAGGACATACTGAGTAGGTGCTGATAGAGCTTGTAAGCAAAAATAGGAAAAAAAAAACAACAAAATAAAAACAATCTTTTGGCAGTGACCAACTTCCAAGAAACTACTGCATCTAAATTCAATTAGATATCATCTGTGTTCTATAAGGGAGGAGAAGAAGAAAAAGCAAAGTACCTTGCCCCCTCTGGAACCAAAATGCTGAATCTAATTATCAATGTATATATCTCAATATGAGGCAGCAGTGGTATAACTAAGCCCAATACTATATAGCTATAGGGAACAAAGCGGCAGCCCATGGTGTATAGAGCATGGCTATCAAATGCTAGTGGAAATGGCTCAAAGATAGCAGGCTTCATCGCTCAAGACCCCAGATTAGGGATACTCCCAGTCTACCTTTATAAGGTGTCTCATATCTCTAACGTTGTATACCTCATCTGTGAACGCGTCTAATAGACCCCTGCTATCTGTGAGCCGATTCCACTACCATTTGATAGCCATGCTGTATACACCGTGGGCTGCTGCTTTGTTCCCTATAGCTATATAGTATTGGGCTTAGTTATACTTCAGCTGCCTCATATTGAGATATATACATTGATAGTTAGATTCAGCATTTTTGTTCCAGAGGGAGCAAGGTACCTGGCGTTTACTTCTTCTTCCCCCTAGTTCAACACAGATGATATCTAATTGAATTTAGATGTGGCAGTTTCTTAGAAGCTGGTCACTGCAAAAAGATTGTTTTTAGTTTGTTGTGTGGGATTTTTCCTATTTTTGCTTACAAGCTCTATCAGCACCTATCCAGTATGTCGTGAGGAAGCTATTTTGCGAAACGCGTTGACAAGCAAGCATGGAGGATGTTTATGAACACAATTTTATTTTTTTATATATATACAGCTACTCTTTAATACAAGTGATATGGACTCTGCACCCATTGAATGAAAGGTTCCATACCTCCATAACCATTATTGGGTATCTGTTCACCTTGTTTTAGCAATAGGGTGTTGTTCTGTTATATATCCTTTTAACTCAATTTTGTAATAAAGATATCATTTTTAGAAGCATCGCCTCATGTTGTGCCCACAAAGTCCTTTATTGTTTTGAGAGAGAATCCCACTCTTTCAATCCTTTTGTATATGATTAGAATGTTAGCATAGTGGGGTCATCCTCTTCCACTGATTAAAAAAAGAAAACCAAACTACCAACATGCAAATTACACCACTTTCTCTAGCATTACCCAAAAATCATTACACATAGTTAACCTAATACCAACATAATTTAAAACTACATAAATATCTGGATCATAAACCAGATTAAATCCTATCCCATAAAAAATAGTCTTAAAGCAGGCCTGTGTATAGCATCTGCAGGAGTGTTCATTTTAATAAAATGTTATACTGTAGGTCCAACATAAAAGGATTTTTCATAAAACTTCACCTATGCACCATTGGGAGGCGGAGCTCCATTGTAACTTCTCTGACTCCCAGTGCTCACAGGCACTCTGTTAATCTTAGTGTCACCCATTGTGCAGTGAAGGATGGGCTCAGGCATGTTTGCAAGTGCACGTGCCCGAGCCCGCACGGAAGCGAACCCTGCACTGTGCCAATTACAGGCAGTGAGACATTTCCCCGCTGCGCGGCTGCAGCGATCAGGGAATGTCTCACTGCCTCTTATTAGCGCAGTGCAGGGATTACTTCCCGGCGGGCTCGGGCACGTGCACTTGCAAACACGCCCGAGCCCATCCTTAGTTTAGATCAGGCATCCTCAAACTACGGCCCTCCAGCTGTTGCGGACCCATGAGGCATTGTAAAACTCTGACATTCACAGACATGACTAGGCATGATGGGAATTGTAGTTCCTGAACAACTGGAGGGCCATAGTTTGAGGACCCCTGGTTTAGATCATTGGGAATGATCAAAACCCGTTCGTATTTACCCCCATATACAGTAGACTTGCAAAATTCTCTTCTGCTAACTCCTCTCTTTGTTGGAGGGGATGCGCATAAGTAGGCAATATTTTCCACATTTTTTTGGGCGTGCAGAAATCTGACTAGCTTTTGGCACATAACCTTTCTATTAATCTGTGATATTATTAGAATATTGATCGCACCAGACTCGGCACTGGCAAAGCTAAATCTGGGAACTGAGCAATTTCCTCTGGAGTATCACACAATGAAAACCGAAGTGTTCCTAGCAGCCAAATCTATGTAGAATTATGACCATTAAGAATAAAGATCAAGCACCCAATACTTCAGAACTCATCATAGTTAAGCTTCATTATGACTATGAAAACATTTTTCGATATTAAAGCGGACTCATTTCACAAATTTGAGCAGGTGTGGAAGTCTTGGGTAGGTTGGTCTTATTCCTGATGTAGATTGACATATAACCACAGGATGTTGCCAATTGATTGATTGATTTACTTTTGTTGTTTTTTTTTTCTTCTTTTATATCAGGCTATTGATGATTATGAGCCCAACGTGGCTCTACCATGAGTGAAACTGTTTTCTTATTTTTAATGTACTTTTGTTGTACACGTGCATACCTACATATATAAATCTGATTCTCTGTACTATGGTTTTCTTTGCAAATTCAACATTTATTGATGAAAAGTGTGGTATATGAAGGCATCCTTCAAGTAAAATGACACTATGAAGAACATAGGGGGGTTGTCATGTCCTAAGAACACAGAGCAGTTCCTGCCACTGGATCCATCCAGATTCAGAAACCATAAAGTATACAAGAACTATGGGGAAACTGCTGGCGACAAAGCCAAGAGCTCAATGCAGCCTAGGCTACTGCAGTTGTATTAGGTGGCTGGTTTTACTAAAATGGGGCATATGCAGGAAGCCTTTAAGTAAAACACTCTGAAGGTCCTATTAATGTGCCGTCTGCCAGAATTAGGTTACTACCCTCTGAGACACAGAAAGGCAGCAACAATATGAGTAGAAAGGGGAGCAAATTGCTGAAAGATGCTGGGGCTACAAAAATAAATGGAAAATTCAGATATTCATTTAAATTCTTATTAACGTTTAAAACAAAACTGCCAAAACTAGTTACATCACAATTATGAACACGGATATTATAGCTGACATTAGGACAACATGTTTGAAAAGCCCATGATAAAAAAAAAAAAAAAGAGGAAGTGTTATAAGTAAAAGGAACTGTCCGTTGCAGATTACACAGCTCATGCTGCTAGTGTTACAACATGATAAAATACTGAAATCCATCTGAACCCCGAGCCTTCTACAGAGCTAGAGAAAAACATACTGTTACAAGTTATGTCTGTACTGACCTTAGAGCAGGGTTACCACATTGGATTATGTAAGTCTGCTTTCATGTGAAAAAAACACACTGCAAGCTTATGTGCAAAATACAGCAGCCTGCATCAGAAATAAAACTGGAATTTATTTTATATATATCTATTGTACATATACATAGCTGCATTGTGATGTAATGGCATAGCAACAACTACTTGTGCCTTGGTGAGCCAGGTTTGACCCTGAATCAAGAAAGGCTTCTTTTACCTCTGTTCTGCATCAAAGAAATCAGAGCCGGTTTATCAGAACTGCATTTTATAGAAAATATTATTGATGTGTTTATCAACAATTATCTATATAAATATAGGATACTTACACATACAAACACAAGTTATAGTTAAAGATGTGTCACTTACAACTATAAGAAAATAGCACAAATACGTTTAACGAGTCTACAATTATCCACACCCTGGCTAGTTCCTCTATTGATGACGCAACCCTTTTTGCTTGTTTAGGTACATATTACACAGTATATACAATCCAAGTAGTGGGCAAGGAGCACTTTGAAGCACAGAAGTGAGTGCTATTGCAACAAGGCTGACCCAAACAGCCCATCCTTTATAGAAAAAGATCAAAAGGTTACAGCACTCATAGTATTTATTGAAACAATGTCCTTTAGCCAGTCGTGGCTGGTGCTCAATATTTGGGGGGCGGCAAACATAGCTGCCCCTGGCCCCCTCACTTGCACGCGTGAACGGGTTGGACACCATCTATGTCTTTACCTTAGGTGGTGGTGCTGGTGATCCGGGGTAGGGTTCCTGGAAGCTGCCCCTCCACTTGCTGCAGCTTGCCATGACACCGGGCCATTGCTTCTCCTCCTGGCCGAATAGGAAGTGGGTCCTGAGACTCGATTGTCCGAGAGTCCTAAGACTCCTCCCTGGCCAAACTGGTCTCAGGACCCGCTTCCTGATTGGCCAGGAGAAGAATCAGGAAGACGATAACTAATATTAATTCGCTATTGTCACACAACTGGGTGGGCCCAGGGCGCAGAGCACTGCGCCCTGAGCCCACCCAGTTGTGTGACAATAGCGAATCCATTTTTTTTTAAGCCAATTAGAGCCTCGGGTTCTAATCATGTGCTACAAAAAAAAGAAAAAACCCATTTGAAATCCATGCGTCAGGCGCCCTGCATGTAGATTAGGGACTGCTCACATGGATTAGGGGGGCAGCGCCCCTACAACCTGTATGGAGCGGCCGCCACTGCTTGTAGCAATGCCAATATACAGTGTTTTACAAAGAGCAACATTTTCTAGCTAGTCCTTCACCAGGCAAGAAACATTTCTGCTAACATAGTATCAAGCCCAAGAATACATACAAACAGGAACTGGAAACAGTGGGGCTGATTTACTAAAACAGCTCTGCACAGAAACCAATCACCTTCCAAGTGGCTGTTTTTTTTTTTTTGTCAAAGCTTAATTGAACAAGCTGAAGGATAGATGCTGATTGGCTACCATGCACAGCTGCACCAGATTTTGCACTCTCCAGTTTTAGTAAATCAACACCATTTTATCTAGCTAATTGTAAAAAAATAAATTGGCCCTAGTATAGGTATGTATGAATGTGAGTTAGGGACCTTAGATTGTAAGCTCCTTGAGGGTAGGGACTGATGTGAATGTACAAAACATATGTAAAGCGCCACGTAAAATTAACGGCGCTATATAAGTACCTGAAATAAATAAATAAACTCCTAGCTTAATGCAAGAGGCATAATCAATAAAGAGATACTACAAGTAGCTAGCTGATATACATGAGAAATTCATCATCATATTCATCCACACCAAAATTTAAAAAAATGTATATATATATATATATATATATATATATATATATATATATATATATATATATAAACAAAAGTCTGAGATTGCTGCACTCAAAATGTATTAAATAGAAAAAATATATACAAATATACAGACCAAGAGTTCCTATATCTCTACAGTTTCGGGCTAGAGAAAAACAGTTTACGCCCTTCTTCAGGTAGGAACTATTACAAAGTAACTCTCATTTTCCTTAATCATTAAATAGTTATCTCACATCAGGTATCCATCAAACAAGTAGTAAAGAAAATAACATGTTCGAATCTTATATTTATATTTACATCTGACAGGTTTCTGCAGCTCCTGGAAGACAGCTATTGCTATAGTTTCAAGCCCTCTGCCACTGGACCTTTTGGTCACAGCTCCTTCAGCAGCAGAGTTGATGCAGCTGCTATGTCCTCCCCCCTTCATTTAAAGGCTTCTATGAATGGGCAGCTGAGAGAGAGGGCAGGCAGAGTTGCTGTGTGGGCTTATCCGTTCTCAGAGTCCTGAGTGTCTCTTTCGTGGCGCCATAAACCTGTCAGATGTAAATAATAGAGCTAAATCCAGGAGGTGGCATACTCCTCGCTGGACTTCACTCACAGTGTGTCTGCACTTTTTAGAAAGTAGCTGAATGCCTGGAATTCAGCTTTAGTGATTATGAATAAAAACAAAACACAAGACTTCAGGGGAGAGCATGTCTTTGTGAAGACCAACGTCCTTTCACTCTTGTCATAATTTGAGAACCTTCTGGGAAAACCGTTTTTCTGGTTAATGAACACCTATACCTGCATAAAGGTTTATATACAGACATTAGGACTGGTGTGTTTGTTTTCGCTATGAAAAGTCAGTGGGTAGCAATACATGAATGTAAATGAACTGCTGTCCATGCAAAATCTCCCCTAGGGAATTGGAAAATCCAAATCAGTTCTGGTACCATCTGCTTCCATACACTGGTCGATTCCGACCTAACAGCAATCACAATCATTAGTCCTTGTTCTATTTATACCACTACTAATCATTAAAGCATATGTCAAGGCGAAACACCACATGCACATTCCCACAGGGTTTATCCCTTTAAACATGCTGCAAGTACACAAAATACCTCTAGATGTGCTAGAAATATAATGTGCTCCTACTTACCTCAGACATGACAACACAGTGTATTAGTGGCTCTGAATTCCAGCCCTGCCTAAAGTGCAACTAAACTCACTCACTAAACTCACCTAAATAAAGGCCTTACTTTGTTTATTGTATTTTTTCATGAATTTTTCCTTTTTTGTTGTTCCTTTTCTTTCATTTCATGGGTTCTGGCCTAGGCCAGGCCCTGCTGGGAGTACTACGTCATGGCTATCCCTGGAGGCAGTGTGTTAGTAAGCCACAAGTTTGTGGCACGTTTGCACATGCGTGGCGGACGTCTGCTCATGCATACAAATGCTGCATGGACACTATAGTACCCATCCACCAGAAGCTGTTGGCATTTGTGTGTGGAAATCCACCATGTGTTTTCTACCAGCTTCCAAATGCTTGAAAAGAGACCAGCAGCACATTTGTGCACGTCTTTGGTAGCAAGGAACAGGGGAGGTAATAATGGAGCAGTTTAGTTCTGCTTTAAGTTCTGAGGTGTTACAAAGGACACAGACCTCCCTTTACTTCTTTATTTACTCTGCTTCCTCGTGCACAAGCAGAAAACATAGGAAGTTATCATTTTACAAATTCAGTAGGTAATTTTACATTTTTGGAACCCATATAACAAAAAACGTTGAATTGAATACTTTGCATACCAAAAGAGAGCAAATCACAGAAGTTCATGGTTAGGGTGTCCGTACACATTTAGCTCAATTTTGCAAGGAAACCTCCTGAAAGCATGAAAAATGCTGGGTGGAAACCAAAGTACTGTCAATACCAAATCTAAAGGCCTCTCTCACCTGTGACCCCACAATAGGGACAAAACTATTCAGCGCAAGGGAGTACACAAAGACACGCGGTCATTCACTAAAAATAAAAGAAAGGCGGTTTAACCTTAAACAGCGTAGAGGGTTCTTTACCGTAAGAGCAATGAGGATGTGGAATTCTCTTCCACAAGCAGTGGTTTCTGCTGGGAGTATAGATAATTTCAAAATGCACACTTAAGGGACCACTACATTAAGGGATATACAATGTAATACAATGTAATACTGACATAAAAACACACACATAGGTTGGACTTGATGGACTTATGTCTTTTTTCAACCCCGCTGACTATGGAACTATGTAACCTTTTCACAGAACCACAATCAGTACTTGCATTAAATTTTTTTTTTTCTTTTAGTACATAAAGAGTAGTAACTCTGGTTTCCAAGGCTGTGATGACCACATGTCTGAAGGCCTACAAACTTAGCCACTAAATCTCTGTGGATGGTCAGCTTCAGAAATGGACCACTGATCTTCCCCTTCAACAGATATCACTTGACAAAGGTCCTAAGCCTTCACATATGTAGCCAGCAGTAAAAAAGGATCTTGGAGCAGCATTTTCTTCAGGAAAGGAAACACATTTCAACGCTTCATACAGCAAGACTGATAACATTGTTTTTTGTTAACCTTTGAATATAGAGCGACTCGAATATTGACAATACCATACTTAAAGCGATTCTAAAGTTTCTTTTTTTTTTTTTTGGTAAAATAACAAACATGTCATGCTTACCTGCTCTGTGCAAGGGTTTTGCACAGAGCGGCCTTGATCCTCCTTTTCTGGGGGGTGTCCCGTCGGCACTCCTGGCACCTCACCTTCATCGGGTGCCCCCACTAAGAGACGCTTTCCATGGGGGCATCCGTGCGGGTGACACAGACTGCAGGGCTCAGCCCCGCCTTGAGGGTTTACAAATAAAATAAAAATTTAAAAAAATATATAAGAAAAAAGAAAACAGTAAATTTGTATTAACAGCTACCAATCAGAAGTGCTTGCACATGGCATTAGAAAATCACTTAGAATGACCTGTGAGGACCAAAACCTGATGTCCACCATCAAATAGGGACTTCAAGGAAGCAGACATTATGGACTACACCAGTGGCCCTTTGCTTGCCTTTATCCGCCCCATGGGACACTCTTAGTCCCTCTGATATCAGCAATGGGGTATTTTCCTCCTACTAACACCAATGATGGAGCATAAATTCTACCTCTGACACCAAAGATGGGGCACTATTCCTCCCACGGACACCAACAATGGGGCACTATTCCTCCCACAGACACCAACAATGGGGCCCTATTACTCCAACTAATACCAACCTAACCACAGGGGTGCTATGTATTTTTTTTTTACACCCACTGACCACCAGGCCTGATGCATTACCTACTCCCACTATCCAGAGTCCGCCTCTTCCCCCTAAAGTCTGAAGGACAGTAAACTTTATTTAGAATGTTTGGAGACCCCCTGGTCTATACCATTAATGTAAGGTGTGCTCGCAGTTATCAACACAAAGTACGGATTTCAAGGAGCAAGTCAGTATTTGCCCTGAGTTTTTGGACTACCTGAAAAAACTTGAGATGTGATAAGTGTGAATACAGGAACCCCTGAGCACATGCATTGGACTTTTCATAGCTGGTTACTTTTTTCTCCTTTTTAGTACATTAAGTAATGGAACAACAGATTGCTCCATGTTGTAAGAATGCCTAAATGCTCTAGAGCAGCGGTCTGCAAACTGCGGCCTGGGGGCCGGATATGGTCCTTTGCTTATTTTTATCCAGCCCTTGGGCACTATTCTTCCCTCTTATAAAAGACATTATGCTCTTCACTGACACCAACAGTGCGGCATAATTTCTGCTACTAACACCAACAATGAGCCATTATTTGTCCCACTGACACCAATGATGGGGCATTATTCCTTTCACTGACAGCATTGATGGGGCATTATTTCTCCAACTGACACCAGCATTGGGGCACCATTCCTCCCACTGACACCAATGATGGGTCACTATTCCTCCCACTGACACCAACATTGGGCCACTATCCCTCCCCTAATACCAAAGATGGGGCATTGTCTACTCCTATTGAAGCCATGGCATTTTCTACTCCCACTGCCCACAGTTTGGCTCCCCTTAAAGCCTGAAGGACAGTAAAGCGGCCCTTTGTTTGGAAGGTTTGGAGACCCACCGGTCTAGAGAATTGCTAAAGCTGGCCAAAGACTGTTCGATTTTGGTTTGAAAATTCATACGGAAATTCAGAAACATTATTTCTTGCCATAGAGTGCAATAATTTCACCTGAAAGCCCTTAAAAGTT
The DNA here is from genome assembly GCA_018402905.1 of Glandirana rugosa. NCBI lineage: Eukaryota > Metazoa > Chordata > Amphibia > Anura > Ranidae > Glandirana > Glandirana rugosa. The sequence goes on along the minus strand of BLSH010429416.1, from coordinate 126,926 downwards.
TGTCCAAACATATTTGAATGGAATACCAGGTATATTAAACAGGTTTCATTACATTATGTAAGATTTTTCTCGAATGAAAACCACATCAGTCAGAATTTCGTTCAAGAAAAAGTTTATGCATCCTGCTCCTTTGAATTTTCTTGTCACTACGATCGAGAATGAATGTCAGTTTGATCTCACTAACCATTAAAAAAAATGGTACGAACATTCTGAAGAACATTTTTAATGAAAAGTCTATGTGCAGCCGCCTCTGAATGCCTGCAGGTGACTTTTGACCAGGTAAATATACGCTCATTTTAGCACAGGTGCAGTTTAAATCCTCAGAATGGTTGAAGACACATACACACAAAAAAAAGAAGCAGAACAACAAACTGTTATTGAATGTTCCAGTAGACTACGAATTCCCATAAGAACAAGCGAAATCATCGTGGAGATCGCCGAGGGAATTGAAATACCATTAAGATAGAAAACATCATAACACTGAGGTATCACTGTGATGCCACATGCTTTATCAGTATATAGTAAACATTAAAAAGCTCCCTGGTTACCAACTCGTACATTTTAATATGGCACTACAAAACTTTCAACGTGCCATATAAACGCTTTGCTACCATGACATTTTCTCTATCAAGCTACAGAACAAACAAGAATTGCAAGTTCAACATGAAACTGATCAAGAAGTTTATAGCAAGGAACAAATCAGGTCATTTGCTACATGGATCTTGTAAATGGTACCATTTATTAAACATGGGTGCTGAACATCTATCCATGACTATTGTAGGTCCCTGTGATACATATAGCAAGACCCATTAATGGCTTCCTACAAGAGAGCTCACATGTACTGACAATTATTGACAAACCAGCAGGATCTTAAAGTGACACTAGGCTCCATGGAAATGGTACTGCCTAAGAGCAGTGTAGTCCTGTGGAATGCACAGAGCATGGGGGTACCACTTGGTACCAGTGGCGGCTGGGTGCTCTACCAGTTGGGAGGCGGCAGACAGACTTGACTGCGGACCCCCCCCCCGTCGCTCCAGCCCACACTGTGCACCATTACTCACACCCCCCCCCGGCTCCCTCACCCTGGAGGCGGTGACATCTCCCCTCAGTCCCCTCCGTGTCCCGGCTCCGTCAGTCGGGCTCCCCATGCGTCTCCTCGGCCATACGTCTCCTACTTCCTCCTCATAGGCCAATAGGATGGCTTTTCCCTTCAGCCAATCGGGAAACGGGTCTCACAACCTGCTTCCTGATTGGCAGGGAGGAGATTAAGTGTGAAAATAGCTTATATTCATTCGCTATTGTCACATAACTGTGTAGGCTTGGAGCAAAGGCTCTGCACCCCAAGCCCACCCATTTTGAAGCCCATTAGAGCCTCTGACTTTGATCACATGCTTCAACAAAAAAAACAACCCCCCCCCCCCGCCCATTAGAATCCATGCGTTCGGCACCCTTCCTGTGCGCCCCTAATGGATAGGCCGCCACTGCTTGGTACATTGTCCAGCGGGAGCCTGGTATACACTTTGGCAAGCTGCCTGCAGTGGGGCTGGATGCTGCACCAAACCCTCCTGGGCGCACGAAAACCCTGGAAGGGACACGCTGCCCCTAGACAGCCCTCTATGTAAGGGGCCAGAGCGATATCCTTATTCACCAAAAATAATTCATGCACCTCCACTATACTTAACGACCCTGTAATCTATTTTTCATGAAATGGTTTTGAATGCCGAGCATATGATTCAAATGTCGTTAGATATCGGCTGGTTCAATAAAAACTGTTCAACAACCCGTTGAGTAGAACGAAAAGGAACCATTAGTGTGTACCAGGCTTTACTGTGTTTTTCTGCCTCTTTATAATGTCCTCTGTGAGCTCCGGAACCTCTTATTTGTTTGAAGCGAGCAATGCATGATAGGTGCGGTCATGTGCACTGCCCCCATACGTACTACAGATACCATAGTCCACCTTGGGAGGGAGCAAGAGGGGGTGGCTACATTCCTACATACAGTGGGATCATGGAGAAGGAACGTAGCCACCCTTCAAAAGGAAAGTCAGATCACAGCAACAAAAAAAAAAAAGTAAAAAAATTCTGAATTTGAAGATTTGGAAGCAGCTAGAAGGTACTTTTTTGAGTTAAAGATACGCATTTGAATACATTTTTTTAAACCAGAGTTTAATGTAATTTTAACACCATTTTGACAAAAAAAAAAAAAAAACGCTTCATTTCATTTTAGAGTGGTAAAGGGTTAAAGATTGTTGGGTTGATTTACTAAAAGCGAATAGACTGTGCACTCTGCAAGGGCATTTGCTCCAGAACTTAATAAATGAGGTAAAGCTTCACTTTACAAATACCGAATCACATGCATGGACAAAAAAACAAAAAAAAAAACAGCATTTTTTCTTGCACATATTTGGATGACGGAAGCCAGCAGAGCTTCCCCTCATTTACGAAGCTCTGGAGCAACTGCACTTTGCAAAGTGCACAGTCTTTTTGCCTTTAGTAAATCAACCCCAATGTGTGGCCAATGACCATATGTAGAAAATGTGAAGGAGTACACACTCCAGTCACCCAGAAACATTCCAGCATACTGAAGAACTGATGTTAATAATAAATATATAGCAAAAATAATTTTAATACCTTGGCGCCGGTGATTCCTGGCCTTTTAAGGGGTTTCAAATGCCGGGAGGTAGGAGTTTATGGTCATGTCACCACCGTGATTGGCTGTTACATGATTGGAAAGCGCAGATTAGGAGCTTTCCATTAGCCACCGGTAACTGTGCTGGAAGCACGCAGCGAGTGCGCTCTAGGCTCAGCTGTATTTACATTCTGGTACGCAAATATGCGGCCACTCTGCGTTAAGGCTTACCCGCCAAGAATCTAAGCTAATGTTTAAAATGGTATGTTAATGCATATGTTTTAACAAGCATTGCATTATGCATATCAAATGGGCTGCCAATCCACAACAACAAAATGAAAAAGCGTATATGATCCTTTTTTTTAAATACACATTGCTCCAACCACGCACAGTAAAAAAAGATTTACATAGCCTTAAAAGTACATGTAAGGTCTCATTACAGAGGAGGGCTGTGTTTACCCATACGGTGTTCTGTGCATCCCTGTACAGCCAGTCCCATTGATGTCTATTGGGAGGCAGAGGTTGCATGGACACAACCGCTGTGTCCTAATATGACATCTGTGTGGGTGCACAGACCGTTTGCGTTCAGGGTCGTACACCCACACAGACATCATATTGGGAGCAGTATCTGCGTCGATGCAGCTGCTGCATCCCAATAGACATCAATAGGACTGCCTGCACGGGGACGCATGGAACAGACGTACGCATTGATACACCCTGTGTGAACAAGGCCTAAACTTGCATTAGTTGCCATTTACCTTTTATTTTCATTGATTTATTACATTTTCCACAGCCTCGTTTTATCACTTCCTTTTTGCAAAAAAAATGAAAGACGACTTTTTGAGGTGCGACATGTTAAAATGTGTTGCATTCATTGGGCAGCCAGTTCACAAGCGCATACATAAATACCTGCGTAATTTTTCCTGACACAGAGCATAACACAGCTGTGGTAATTTAGTGTACTGGGGTGCTCTTCAAATTGAAAGGCAACGCAATGCACTACTGCGTGTATGGTGTGGTACCAAACCGCAAAAGATGTGAAGCTGGTCCAATTGTACATGAACATGTTAAAGATTATATAAGAGATTCTAGTTAATGGATTTACATTTACGTAAAAAAGGTTCGCACCACCTAGATCTTCTAGGTTAGACTTCACTAGGCCTCACGCCGATCCTCCAATGAGAAGACTGCCCATTTAGACTGAAGTACACATTTTACATAGATCACATCAAACCTTCAGGCCCCATTCACACCCGAGCGTTCTGTAATCATGGGCGGAATCGCACAATTCTGCCGATGATTCCAGACTCGTTGCAAAACACGGGACGTGTTTGTGATGCCATTGTTTCCAAATGGCACCCCAAACATGGTGCAATTTTGCTGCGATCGGGGAGCAACAAAATGTGCTAAAATCGCTGCAAAAATCACACCGCCAAACGATCCTGGCTCTGTGCCAAGATTTGGTACATTAGCTTCTTTAGATCGTTTTTGTAGGGGAGGGAGGCCCATTCAAATAAAAGTATAACAAAGGACGTTTATTTTAGTTTTGGATAGCATGCAGAGGGATTAGATCGCTTGTCAGTCTTTATTGCCGTCTGTGCCCCCGTTAAGGAGATTCACCCTCTCGATTTGTTCTGTTTACCATTATCATTGAAAGTGAAAGTAAAAGAAAATCCCACATTTTGGGTTGTCCCCAGAAAAGTAATAGATGGGAAATCTTCCAATGGGGACACTAGTTCTGGTGACATGGGGGCTCCCAAGAAATTCCCTTAATTTGCAGGGATTTTCTTACACTTCCTGTTTGGCTATGGGACAGGAAGTAAAAGGGAAATCTCTTCAATGGGACACAGATGGCAAAAAAAATAAAAAAATAATAATCTGCCAGGGGTTATAACTCTCTCTTACTCTATCCAAAATGAAAAAATAAGTTGCCTATATTTCTACTTTAATGGTAACGCTCCACTTTTAAAAAATGTAGTGCAGCAGCTGTCGCTGCGCTACACTCAGGTGTGAATGGAGGCCGGTGAGTTATCAATATGGATCTACAGTCTAATGAGCGACATTACAGCAGCCAAGCCCTGGAGTTTTAGTTCTAGCTCAAACATTTCTACTTCTGAAGGCTACAAACCATAGAAGATCAAACTAAATTTCCTGACATGCTGGAAGATGTTTTACAAGCAGCAATACGATTGGTCGCTTTGGATTACTCACAAGCGAAAGCACCTGCAAAGATCTAGGTGATGCACTAACGTTAGAAATGAACTCATTGGGAATACGGTCAATAAACTGGGATAGCAGTGCAGATAAATGTTGTTCTGGAGATAAATAGGCAATTTTAGGCCATGCATTTTAATAGGACAATTTGCGCAGTGTGTAGCAGAAAGTCAGTCACATTGGAGAAACGTGAATATATTCTGCTTGTGAACTCATATGTATGCATAACTTTTAATAGAAGGGAAACCAGACTCCTTGTGGATAGCAGGATAGGCCGAGGCAGCCTGAAGAGAGCACAGTGCCCTTTTCCCTGGCTGACCGAGAACAGGTGTCACAGTCACAAGTAGATCATCTTCCACCACAACGCCCTCTTGCAACTTTCAAACAATGCCATACACAGATGAGACGTACTAGTGGCAAAGAAATGTTGACTATCACTTGACAAACTTGAAAAACAAGTAGTCATACTCAGGAATAAAATACAAGGGGCACCATGCAGATTCTTAGGTTGCTTTATTTCAGTTAAGCACACCATTTGCAGTAGTGCATACACAGCTGGGATGTAGCTTCAGCAACTGACCTGAGGGGGGCGCTGTAACTGTAATGGGTTTAGGATCTTTAGAATGGAGCTAGGAAAATGTATATCAGCTATATAGGGGGCTTCATAATGCATTTGCCATTTCAGTGAGGCTCTGATGGGGACACAGATGTGCAAGGAGGCTCTGATGGGGACACAGATGTGCAAGGAGGCACTGATGGGGACACAGATGTGCAAGGAGGCTCTGATGGGGACACAAATGTGCAAGGAGGCTCTGATGGGGACACAAATGTGCAAGGAGGCTCTGATGGGGACACAGATGTGCAAGGAGGCTCTGATGGGGACACAGATGTGCAAGGAGGCTCTGATGGGGACAAAAGGGGTAGTCTC
>BLSH010429416.1:43111-71240 GCA_018402905.1 Glandirana rugosa | reverse complement strand
TTCCCCCCCCCCCCCCCCGGGATCTCCATCAGGCATTACCGCGATTTTCAGTGCAGTTAATGGAGTCTGACTTGCAGGGCGACTCAGTGCGACTTGACTGTAATAGAAGACAATGCAAGTCACCTGAAGTCTCCCCAGGAATCTTTTTCTAGGTTGGAGCGACTTGAGTCTCTCCTATCTGGGCAGACTGCCAAGTCTTCGCAGAGAGCCAAGTCTGAGATCACTGCTGATAAAAGAAGCAAAAAAGATACTATGTTTCAAATGATCAAAGGGTTGAACTCCTGCGTATAGAAGAGTTTAGTTTAACCATTTAAAAACTAAACCTTTTCTGCCATTTGTTGCTTACAAGTAAAAATCCAATATTTTCTGCTAGACAATATATATTTTTGCAGTGTTTTCCTCAACAATGACCACCCCTTTCGCCGCTTGCTGGAGCATTACTGTTTAGGGGAGAAACTGAACAAAAAGAGATAGAGAAAAGTCAGAGGTGCATGCACAATATGATTATTTCTCAAATATCTATGGCCAGCTTTTGTCTGCAACAAGAAAGGCATTGTTCTGTGTATCGCATGTTTTGTGATGCTGATGTAATTCATATAAAAGTGAAGTCATATAGGCTACATTGACTGATACACCTGTACTGCCTGTATGCATCATGAGAAATGACCCACACCTTAATAGCGGATATCATTGATCACTAGATCATATTTCACGAGTGGAACCCAGATCTTCTAAAAATATAAGCTTTTACAACATAACATCAGATTAAAGTCTTTCTTTAATTCCATAACATAATAAAAACCCATTTACAAATCACCCAAAAAGATGGCAATGGCAGCTCAACTACTTTCCCAGTGCCAAGTAGGTGACAGAGTTGATTGCATAGATTTTGGTTTTTCGCCCACTCTTACGCTAAACCAGCCATTCTCAACTTTAGTGCTGTGGGACCCAAGGGTTCCACCAGAGGTTGTTAGGCGTTCCCTGAGCTGTGGCCAATTGACCTCCCATTTGATGGTACACGTTGGTGCAGTTCTGGGGCCAACAACACTTGGTGAAGACAGCTACATGACACCAATGATCTTTTTTTTTTAGCTGTAATGGTGGCATTTGTCTGGCTAGCCACCAACGTAAAGTGCATTTTCCCCACTGATGTCCAATCAACTGGTTTTATCAGGGGTTCCCAGAGACTTGAAAATAAATTCATGGGTTTATCTTGATGTCCTTAAAACACCCTGCGGCATACGCGATACACAAATCAAAATGTACATAACACTTTATGTTGTTCAACAGACATAATAAATGTTTACAGACCATTTAAATCGTTTCAGTTAATGTTGGCTCTAATACAAGTTACCTCTCAACGACTGCTTTCTGGATAAGCATGCTGTCTCCTATAATTATTGGCCAATTTGTTCCATTCATTTTCTGACCACATGTCACATACCAACTATTCTTCTTCCTCTAATTAATGTACATTTTCAAAAGTAAACGAGTCGCATCACTGGTCTAGGCATGAAACGGAATACATAGGCTGATGTCTGAAATAAATCATGTAAGCGGGAGCTGTGCAATTTCTGGTAAAGCTTGCAAGCACAGTATATTGCAAGTTCTAAAGCAGGCCATACGCATAGATTTATGGTTTAGTCCAGGGGTGTCCTACCTGTGGTCCACAACAGCTATGAATGCGGCCCAACATAAAATAGCAAACTTACTTGCAGCTGAAGAAAAATTTGACAGCATCTCTTTCTTGGATGGTTAGAAGTTTTATCTTCCTTTCAGGTTCATGACCGGGCCCCTAAAGCGCATGCGCAAAACGCGCTGCGCTCTTTCACTGGCCCGGCGGCGGGGAAGGAGGAGGGAGGAGGGGGAGCGGGCTGCCAACGTAATTGGCCACGGCCTCGTCTCCCACAAGTGGGGACACGATACATGTCAAAGAAAGGTATCCGCTCCCCCCGAAAAGTGCCAAATGTGAAACCTGAGTGGGGAGGAATCCAATGACCGAAAGTTCCACTTTTGGGTGCAACTCTGCTTAAAAGTCCACCCTGTAATGATATCACGTGCTGGACACACAAAAGCTGGCAACCATTTTGTTCAAACGTCAGCCATGACAGTTTTAGCCTAACACCCAGTGCAGAATACCACACACACCCCCCTCCCTCCCTTTTCAGCCTGGAATTCCAACAGCCACTTTAAAAGAAATTGTTATCTTAGCTACATAAGCCAGGATGTGTTTCCGCTAGGCCGGCTATTAAACCTACCAAGCATGGCATCAAAGAGGCGCAGAATTAACGAGGGTCGTAAATAGGGGTACAGAGCCACAGCGACCTTTCAGCGACCCCTACCTCATGCGTCAAACCTAAGAATATACACAGGATTCATAAATTCGGACAGGAACGTGACATCTTAATAAAAAGTACATATTTGAATACAAAATTTTACACTGCACAAATTAAGTCTAAACACCGCTAGGCCTGATCACATGGGGAAGCTCTGGTAGCACTTCTTCCTATATCAATTACATAATAGAAACCTGTCATGTTTAGACTTGTCGGAATGCAAAATTCATACTGGACTTTAATTGGTCAGTTTCAGGAATGCACCTTGGACATATTGCAAGATATGATATTGGTACAGAAATTGTATATCAGGGAGGGTTGTTATTCCATGGTTGACCCCGGATAGCCCACGGGCCCTCCTTACCCATGTGAGTGGTCAGTTGCATACAGCCCCACCCCTTTGCTTCCAGAGAAAAAAGGAATAGACAGGACAGTCCTCGGTTCTCCCTTTACCATCATCTACGAACATTTGAAAACCTGTTGGACTCAATCGACAAATCTCTGTTCAATCATGGACATTAACTGCAAGTATCTTTCTCCCTTCCATTCTGTCTTATCTCTTTATTGCTTTGTAACACCATTTTCTGCAAATCTTTTATTTGCACCAATTTTGACCTTTTCATTATTAAACCTTATTCTGAAAAGTGTTAATCTTGGCCCTAAAGCTCTTAATGCAAGCTATAACGAACCTGTTCTTTGAAGAGTGCTACTGTTTAGGATAAATCATCTGAATATTCCTGTCTGTGGTGACAGTGTGTGTTAAAGGTGATTATTCTAAAATCATTATTGGTATTGCTAAAATTAAGAGGTTCACTGGCTCAGTCCACAGAGGTGGTGGCAGTAAAAGGGTTAATTGCTTGAATTAGCCCGGTAACAATTGTTCGCAGGCTGCTGGCACGTAGATTGTGGCCCCGCAAGCTGGGAAAACTTTGTGCTGGAAGTAGCTGAGAGTGGCATTATTTAGTGACAAGCGCGGTGTGAGATTGGCCGGTCCTCTGTCATGAGTTAGTGAGGAGGGCAGGGATCTGATACCCGCGTTCGTCACACACCCTATAGCAGTTTTAGTGCTACAAGGTGGCACCTACCCCGAAAATAAGCCCCAGTTAAAGCCCTTGTAAAATCATGTAATCCGTGTTGTCCAGTGTGTGTTTTTATGAAACATTGTGAAAAATACCTTATTTACAGCGCAGTTCTCCTCCTGGCTGAAATCAGCGGCCCCTCCTTCTGCAGCGCTTGGAGGAAAGCTGACATCAACAGGGAGCTCGACACTGTAAATAAGGTATTTTCCACAATGTTGTTACACAAAGACACACACTAGATATTATATAATCCTTTTACAGAGTGGATTACATAATTTTACAAGGACTTTAACTAGGGTTAATTTTGAGATTACAGGAATTTTATAATGCTCCTGAGCTGACAGGGAGGGAGGGGGAGAGGGGAGAGAGGTCTGGGGATACAGGAACGTTTTTTACATACTGTAAATAAATAAGACATCCCCTGAAAATAAGCCCTAATGTAATTTTTGAAGCCAAAATTAATATGAGACCCGATCTTATTTTCGGGGAAACAGGCTATTATATACACATGATCCGGCTATGTAAACAAGGCAGATCGCCACTCTGTCAGTAGGGAAGGCATGGATCCTGTGCCTCTGCAAAGCAGGGACAATGATCATTGTCCTTACCTAGTAAAAGCACCTCCCACAGTACACAAAAACACAGTTAACCCTTTGATCGCCCCTGTTCTGTTGTTAACCCATTCAAAACCAGTGTCATTACTACAGTGACCGTGCATATTTTTTAGCACTGATCACTGTACTAGTGTCACTGGTCCCCAAAAAGTGTCAAAAGTGTCTGACAATGTCAGACTGTCCACAATGATATCGCAGTCCTGCTATATAAGTCGCTGATCGCTGCCATTACAGTGAAAAATAAATAAATAAAAATATCCCATAGTTTGTAGAAGCTATAAATTTTGCACAAACCAATCAATATGCGCTTATTGGGATTTTTTTACCAAAATTTGTAGCAGAAAACCTATTGGCCTAAATTTATGATGAAATTCGTTTTTTTCAATTTTTTTATTGCATATGTTCTATAGCAAAAAGTAAAAAACTTTTTTTTATCAAAATTGTCAAATTTTTTTTTTGTTTATAGCGTTTTGTTTATATAAAAATAAAAAAGCGCAGAGGTGATCAAATACCACCAAAAGAAAGCTCTATTTGTGGAGAAAAGTATATATATATTTTTTTAGTACAGCGTCGCACTACCTTACAATTGTTAAAGTAATGCAGTGCCCTATTCCAAAAAATGGCCTGGTCATGAAGGAGGGTAAATCTTGCGGGGGGGGCAAGTGGTTAACTTGTGATCTGCCCGACTTGTGCTGCTCATCAGCTATCCTTTTTGCTAGTGTGGCTAGTGTGGCACCAGACAATTTGACCGGGTTCACACTATGTACAGCGCGGTTCACAGCAGGGGGTGCGGTGCGTCCCCATTCACCATTTCAGGCCAGAATTTTTGCTGACCTGAAACGGAGCCAAAAGACGCACAGGACCCTGAAGCAGTGCGCTCCGCAGCCGCCCCCGGAGATATGTGAACTGGCTCCATTGAGAGCCGGTCACACTCTCCTGTCATGCGAATTGGAAGCAGGGAGACCCACATCCAATTTGCATAAGTGTGAACCCAGCCCAAAGGCCTGTACACACGATGTGCAAATCTGATGGCTGTCGTCCAAAATTCTTACAGTTAGTATGCTCCTTTCAACAGTCAATTTTCTGTTTTCGTCAGACAAAAGCTGGATGTGCAGACTAGTAAATTTTTGTCTGTCAACAAGGCCACATCCGATTTTCAGATGGGGAGTACAGAAATCGACACACAAAAGTCGAAAGTACAAACACGCATGTTCGAAACTCAGGAACGAACCCGGAAGTGTTCGGCCATGTTAACTGGCGATCGTAATCCAGAATCAACATTTGTGAAGCGGCAATTGAGATTACGAAATGCAGCACACATTATCATCTTTTTAATAGCAAAATTAGCGGAAAGGGCCCCCAAAGGGTGACGCACCAAAAATGAACTTCCTCTTTATACGCTCGTACTACGTTCACCTTTGTCGAACGACAAATTTCGTATAGTCAGTACGCTGTACAAAATCACTGACAGCCGCTTTTGACAAAAATCTTAAGCGCAGTCGTACGACAATCGAACCGCGAGTACGAGGCTTTACTCTTCTTCCAACATGACCCCAGAAAGTCAAAAGTTTGGACACCCCTGGCTTAGCCTGAAGGCTGGATGAAAAAAAAAAATCCAACAGATTCCTCCATCCACACAGCATTGATAGAGGAATCTCCTGATGCCCCCTATTGGTGTTGCATGCTGTCAAAATACCTAAGCAGCTGACATTTCTTCCACCCTGCTCCTTCAATTTTCAACCGAGGTGACAGGGCCACCCGCTGATTTTGGCCTGTTTATCAGGAATTTGCCAAAAATTCCCAGTGTATATGGTAAATACCCAAGGGCTCTCATTTTTACTTGTAGCAGAAGCAGCACACAGAAGCAGGGGAGGTGACCTTATTTTGCAAATAAAGCTTCAGTCATGGTGGTCGCCATTGACAATAGACAATTTGTGTCGGCAGAGGAACTACTGTAGCTGCATGCACACGCTGCGTGCGAGCGGCTGTGACCAGCAGCAACAGTATCCTATAGAAATCAAGGCCTGGTGCCACCCCTGTCACAATGCCCATTTGAGTGGTTACATGCAGCCTATTTTTTGTGTCCAGAAATGGCATTTCTTTCTGCATACAAACTTACGGCAACCAATCACCCACTTTATATACAGCCATAGCACAGAGTTGCTTTATATAGAGAACGCTCAGCCGCATCTGTGCACAGAAGCCTATCTGCCCTCATTTGCTTGGTCTGAATGAGACATTAGGTCTGCTTTAATAATGTTTTCTGTGTCGCTGCTCGAATTTGCTCTGCTTAATCAAGGTTTCTAAACAAAATGTTGGGCCTAAGGTGAACATGGAATGCAAAGCCTACATAACGGAATGACATTTACTATGCTAAAGCACTGTGTATGAAACAATTGATGCTTGCAAAGATAAAATACTGGTTTTCACCTTTTTTCTTTGTTATTTTTTTAATCATTTTAATATTTTGTTATTTCCTGTCTAGATGCATGCAAGTTGTTTCAGGACATGTTTCCACATGGAGATAAGCTATACAATCTGCATTTGTACACCACTTGTAGTGCAGTGCAGGAACAGAGCGTTGTCACCCTATTACAGGAAGTTCCTGCACAAGGACCTTTGTGGCAGGATCGCTTGATATTTTAAATGAACTATATGAAAAAAAATGGCACACACTAGACCTCCAAGCTAACCTTTACTCCAGAGCAAGCAACATATTTGTACAGTTAAATGGATGCATTTTAAACTCAGAGTTAAAAGTATCAAAAAAGACTTCTGACATGATGTCGTACCATGCACTTGTGCTAAAAGTATCCTGTTCTCTATATATTGCTTCTTTTGTGTGAAATCACTGGTGACCATGCCAGTCCCTCTGCTTTCCTATTTCAAACTGACCATGCTAGACATGAGAGCACATCCATCCCAGTGTGGTCAGTTTTCTGGATGTGTTGCAATGGGTGAGACTTGTAGTGACGCCCTCCCCGCCCCTTCACAGCTAATCGCTGGGAAGATGAATGTGCTGCTGTTCCTCCTCCCTCAGCTCTCTAAGCCCCTTATGCAGCTGAAGATAGAGGACATGTTATAATTAAAAAAAAAAAAAAAATCTATAATGGTTTTAATATTAAATACACAAATTTGTTGTCTTTCTTTTCTATTTTAAACTGAATGAATTGTTTTACAAGGTGAGGGTTTTATGTATATTTACATTTCTCCCCAGCAGGTTAGCTTGGCGTATATATATTATTTGAAGGGTGCCTGTAGTTTATCCATTTAGACCCCATGCACGTGTATGATTTTATATAGGATCTGTAAGATCATACGTAAAACCCTGTCTGTTCACTGTATTCGGCTAACATTTGAGCTAATATTTACATGCGTACAGCACAAAATGTATCTACTAGCTGCCTCTGCTGCTCCATATCAACAATAACGTACCCACTATTGTGACCCCAGCCGCCTTGCATCCTTAGTTGCTAGGACCCACCTGGCTCCTGATGCCCAGAGTCCTTGGTTGCTAGGATGCAGGTGGCTCCTGATATCCAGAGTCTTTGGTTGCTGAGACGCAGGCGACTCCTGATGCCCAGGGTCCTTGGTTGCTAGGATGCAGGTGGCTCCTGATACCTAGAGTCTTTGGTTGCTGGGACGCAGGTGACTCCTGATGCCCAGAGTCCTTGGTTGCTAGGATGCAGGTGACTCCTGATGCCCAGAGTCCTTGGTTGCTAGTACAGGTGGTCCCCTAGTTACAAACATCCGACTTACAAACGATTCCTACTTACAAACAGAGGGAGACAACAGGAAGTGTGAGGAAATCTCCCCCTAGGAAGGGAAATTCACTCCTGTAAGAGTTATTATGGGAAAAAGGTGTCTCCAATGAAGCTTTATCACCAAGGTTTGTTTCCACAACAACCCAAATTTTTAAATTCCAATTATCATTGGGACAGAAAGTGAGGTGAAATCTTCTGAACAGAAACATAGACAGCAAAACAAACATTACAGGGATGTTAACCCTTCCCTATGCTATCCAAAAAGCTTAAAAATATTTCTTTGGCTGAAGCTACACTTACAAAATGTACCTGTTCTGACTTACAAACAAATTCGGCATATGAACAAACCTATAGTCCCCATCTTGTTTGTAACTCGGGGACTGCCTGTATGCAGGTGGCTCCTGATACCCAGAGTCTTTGGTTGCTAGGACACAGGTGACTCCTGATGCCCAGAGTCCTTGGTTGCTAGGATGCAGGTGGCTCCTGATACCCAGAGTCTTTGGTTGCTAGGACACAGGTGACTCCTGATGCCCAGAGTCCTTGGTTGCTAGTACAGGTCGTCCCCTAGTTACAAACATCCGACTTACAAATTATTCCTCCTTAAAAACGTAGGGAGACAACAGGAAGTGAGAGGAAATATACCCATAGGAAGGGAAATTCACTCCTGTAAGAGTTATTATGGGAAAAAGATGTCTCCAATGAAGCTTTATAACCAAGGTTTGTTTCCAGAACAACCTAAAATTTTCAAAATCCAATTAGCATTGGGACAGGAAGTGAGGTGAAATCTTCTGAACAGAAACATAGACAGCAAACAAACATTACAGGGGTGTTAACCCTTCCCTATGCTATCCAAAAAGCCTAAAGATTGTTTTTTTGGGCTGGAGCTACACTTACAAAATGTTCCTGTTCCGACTTACAAACAAATTTGACTTATGAACAATCCTACATTCCCTATCTTGTTTGTAACTCGGAACTGCCTGTATGCAGGTGGCTCCTGATACCCAGAGTCTTTGGTTGCTAGGAAGCAGGTGGCTCCTGATGCCCAGAGTCCTTGGTTGCTAGGATGCAGGTGGCCTCTGCCCCCTAGCGCCTTGGTTGCAGGTTGGCCATTAAGGACCAGTGCTCATGGGCCCCATAGGATAAATGACAAATCTGACGCAGAGTATTGTGAGCCCTGTGATCATGAACCCTAAAGTACAGGCTTTTTCACATGAGTTCCAACATCATCAACATTTCAGTCTGCAGCACAGGTTCCAAATAGATTTCTCAATGGGAAGCACCAAAAATAAACACTCGTTAAGTTCAACCTTTTCATAAACCGCTTAGAGCAGAAGCTCTAATAACAGCCAAAAATAAATATGTTAAAGTTTTAGCAGAATCTCAGAACAAATGATATTTAAAACCAGGTAAGCATAATAGGGAGTAATATTTTCCAACACAGTGCTGATGTCTTGTCAAGTAATCCCACGGCATAAAGCTACCAACTGTCCTTTTGTTGCTGCCTTTTGATTCCAATAGCAGCGTGAGAGAGAGAGATATCATGTATAACCCTATTTAATGAGCAAGAACATACAATCAGTGCTGTGTGTGTCATGGGGGGGGGGGGGGTCGTTCTCGCTGCTGTGGGGAACCATTGTTTTTTAAATGGGCGCATTGCATCTCTTTAACACACAGAACATGAGGCTGTAAAGCTGTCCATAGACAAATCAGAATCGGGCGGTTTTGCAGGAACCAGCCAGACTCCAATCCGTCTATGGGCAGGCTGGTTGTACTGAAGTCAATCCATCATTGTATTCTGCCGGTGGGGAAGACTCCCTGCGCTCCCCGCCAGCAGAACACAATAGCCTGAAGGAGGGAATGTGTTGATGGGGGGGAATGAGCAATTTTCGTTCCTTCAACCAAGGGTTGAAGGAAAGAAAATTGCATAATGTATGGCCTGCCTAAGAAGATGCCTGATGAATTACACCCTAACGACCCATTTATATTTTGGCTGGTCATATTCCATCCATGAACTGCCATTCAATAATTAAAACCCATAAAAGTCAATAATGGAGCAAAGCATGCATTACCAGTCAAGTCTTTTCTTTGATAATTTCTCTGGAATAAAGGACATTTACTTTAGTTATTTTATTGTTTTTTAATAACCAAGAAAGACGGTTATAGTGAATGTATGAAACACTCTATATGGAACTTATAACTTTAGAGTAAATGTGAATGTAACTAAATGCAATTTCTTTTGCTAAAGCAAGAAGTATCAAACAAAGGCAATTTTTTTAAACAAAATATGTTTTCATATTTTTTAGATCTTTTTTGCACCTTAGTGCTGCTGATAATAAAAAAGGAGTTACAATTTGCAATACAGCTTTCAGCTGTGAGCAGCCTCCTATGTACAGAAGACCTGACACTTGTCTTAAAAGGTATATAAAGTATGCTTTAAGGTAGGGGTCCCCAAATGTTCTAAGCAAGGGGCCGGTTAATGTCCTTCAGGCTTTAGGGGGCCAGTGAGAGTAGAAAACTCCCCGGCATCAGTGTCCCATCATTGGTTTTAATGGGAGCAATAGTGCCCCATTAAGTGGGTCAGGAGAGGGAATGGTGCCCTGTCATTGGTGTCAGTTAGTGGTATAGTGCCCCATTAATGGGGTCAGTAGAGGGCACCCTGTCATTGGTGTCAGTTAGTGGTATAGTGCCCCATTAATGGGGTCAGTAGAGGGCGCCCTGTCATTGGTGTCAGTTAGTGGTATAGTGCCCCATTAATGGGGTCAGAAGAGGGAATGGTGCCCTGTCATTGGTGTCAGTTAGTGGTATAGTGCCCCAAGCGCCAGATAAAGGCAAGCAAAAGGCCACATCCAGCCCCCCAGGCCGCAGTTTGGAGACCACTGCTTTAAGGGATCATTTACTGCACCAAGACATAACAGTATTCCCAAAGAAATTATGCTAATATAGGACAACACATTCTTAAGGTAGATAACATTTAAAGCTGAACTCTACATAGGTGTAAAAAAAAATAAAGGTATAAAAAATAAAAATACTAGTAGGTGCACCAAAATGTGGCCGAAAGAAAAAAAGGTGCCGATAATGGCCCAAAAAGGGGGCGGTCCCTCCCAGGTGCTGCACATTGCGGGGATGTCACCCTGACAGCTCAGTCACGAGTCCTCCGCTTCCCTCCTCCTCCTCACGCACAGCAGCGATCTCCCTCTCTGTCTTGGAGCTGAATTGTTCAGCAGTCCCTGTAACAATGTCCCGCCTCCTGTGATAGATGGCACACTGATCCAATGCTGAGAAATTGAAGCAGTATGACGTGTATCATAGGAGACGGCACTTTGTTACTGCGGCTGCCCGGCCTGGGCAATTCAAATCCAGCTCAGTGACACAGCAGGAGATCGCCGCTCTGATCCGGGCAGCGGTGAGGTTGCATCTTATGGGCACAGGGACGCTGCCTCTTATGGGCACAGTGAGGCTGCATCCGACGGGCGCAGGGCGGCTGCATCCGACGGGCGCAGGGCGGCTGCATCCGACGGGCGCAGGGTGGCTGCATCCGACCGGCGCTGGGAGGCTGCATTCGACGGGCCATGGTAGGCTGCATCCGATGGGCAATGGTAGGCTGCATCCGATGGGCAATGGTAGGCTGCATCTGACGGGCACCGGTGAGGCTGCACTGATCTCTTGTATCATATGTCTGTTGTCTCTGACCATCTCCTGTATCATGTCTGCTAGAGGTGCACCGAACGGAAATTTTGCCAATACTATTAGCAGTGTGTTGAAGTAAGAGATTGCAGACATGATACAAGAAATGGTCAGAGACTGCATTTTTCTTGAGCTTTTCTACCACTAAAAGGTGTCAATTAATAGTCAATAATAAATTCATATTAATTTAAATTAATGATATTAATTAAAAAGTTGAATAGAATACAATTATATATAAAAATATACATATTTTTTTTTAAAAACTGTCATTTTCGGTTTCGGCACCAAAATTTTAATTCGGTGCACCTCTAAAAGATACAGTTGTGCGTTCAATAATAACTGAATGTATTTTTAACTTTAACAAGTTACTGTAATTCCATCTACAAAAGCACTTACATTTTGAGAAGAGAGGGGGGTAGCACTGGAGTAAAGAATCAGATGTGCTGTATGCTAATATACTGAAAAGGAAGAGAGGGCAGTGAGCAGAGAGATGATCTCTTCAGTCTGCTGCTGCTCCTTCACAGTCCAATCACTAACTAGTGGCAATAGAGTTATCAGGCTGCATTATTTTCAGAAAAGTGAGATCGCCAACTTGGCTGTGTTGTCTGGCAGAGCTCAGAAAATCTTAGGACTGGATAGACCGGAATACAAATTCTTTGGCAAGTAAAATAGCTCCTGTGTGTTTATTTTGTCTCTGCATTTAGCGGTTTGTCTGGAGTTTAGCTTCTACATACATATACTGTAAATCCAATGCCATTTTTGCTTAGAGAACTGTACGGTTACATTCACATGGGCATAAAAACTTTACTGATCTTATTACGCATGTTTTTTTCTAGCACAAAGGTTCCTGCATAATGGTACGTAAAATGACCCTGTTTTTGTATTCCAATACCTGCATCTGGCGTAGCGGTACAGATGTCCTCAGATGCAGATTTTTGGATTCTGCGTCACAGATCTGAATGCAGTACACATTTACGCACCTGTGTACACATTTATATGGAAAACAATGCACACTTGCAGATCAAACTTTGTAAATGCGTTTTATTTTTGTTTTTTTACGGCCATGTGAATGTAACCTCCATGCAATTATAGAAGGATAAATTGCTAGACCACTCTATTGTAAAAAAAAAAATGACTTTGTAGTTTGTATTTACTGAAGAGACTGGTTATTACAGGAAGCTGGCATCCTCGCTCACAAAACACACAATTTAATGAAATGAACAAAGTGGCATAGAGCAAAGAGGAAGCTGCAAAATATCCCCGGAAATAAAACAGTTCATGTAAAAATTTAATAAAGTAGCTGGTCTTCATAAACCCCAATATCCAGGAAGCCGATATGCTCAAGGGGTAGGTTTGAGTTGACATTTTTGAGTTGCAGTGATGGGTATGTTTTACCCCATGGTACTGTTGCCCTTGGTAAAACATCACCTTTGGTGTAGCATCTCAACAGACTAATGCTTTAGTGCACCAGAATACACAGATATTATGGAGTGATGGAGATGAAAAAAGTGGAGGTGCATTGACAGACCATTCAAAATAATAATAGAATACTTACATACTTTTAATTATTGCAAATTGTAGATTATCCACTGGAGTGAGCAGATTAACCACTACTGTGTGCAAACAGTTTTAGCAGTTATTATGCTTCCATTAATGAAGCTCTGTCACTTTAATTACAAACAAACTACCCTTTTAGTGCACCCCCAAACACACACACTGCAGAGGTTACATGCTTGTTAACCTTAAGAGATTGTTTACACATGCTTCAAAATGTGGCACTGGACACATTTTTTCTCCAAAGCCTCCATAAAAGTCTATGACAACGCTTGCTTACAACACCTAAAGCTTTTGAGGGGCTCTTATTCAGCCTTAGCTTCACTTTATTTTGGAGGTATTGCTATTATGAGATATCCCAGGATGCACTGGGAAACAAACAAGCGAACTGTGGTGTGCAACATGGGAACACTATAGCAGAAGGTGAGTGGGGACTAGAGAGAAAGGACTGAGCCAGAGGATCAGCAAAGCTGGGGGACTGGAGAAGGAGAAATTAGCAGATGTCACATGTGGTGAGTAGCGTGGGAGCAATATAGCAGGAGGTGAATGGAGACCGGAGAGGGAGGAGGATCAGCAGAGCTGGGGGTTACTACTGACTGGGGGATCAGCAGAGCTGGGGGCTGCTATAGAGTGGGATTCAGTAGAGCTGGTGGCTACAACTTAGTGGGATTCAGCAGAGCTGGGGGCTACTACTGAGTGGGATTCAGCAGAGCCGGGGGCTACTACTGAGTGGGATTCAGCAGAGCTGGGGGCTACTACTGAGTGGGATTCAGCAGAGCTGGGGGCTACTACTGAGTAGAATTCAGCAGAGCTGGGGGCTACTACTGAGTGGGATTCAGCCGAGCTGGGGGCTACTACTGAGTAGGATTCAGCAGAGCTGGGGGCTACTACTGAGTGGGATTCAGCAGAGCTGGGGGCTACTACTGAGTGGGATTCAGCAGGGCTGGGGGCTACTACTGAGTGGGATTCAGCAGAGCTGGGGGCTACTACTGAGTGGGATTAAGCCGAGCTGGGGGCTACTACTGAGTGGGATTCAGCAGAGCTGGGGGCTACTACTGAGTGGGGCATCAGCAGAGCTGAGGGCTACTACTGAGTGGGGCATCAGCAGAGCTGAGGGCTACTACTGAGTGGGGCATCAGCAGAGCTGAGGGCTACTACTGAGCAGGGGATCTGCAAAATGAGGGTACTAATAAGCTGGGGATCTGCTGAATGCAGGGTACAAATGAGCTGGAGATCTGCTTTACAGGGGTAACAATAAGCTAGGGATCTGCTGAGTGGGTGTACTACTGAGCCAGGGTTCTACTGGGCCCATTTAAAACAATAAAAAAAAATCAACACATACAGGGCATTTGCCAAGCATCATTTAAGCTTCAAAAAAGCATCAACTAAGCATTGCAGATGCTTCAAAAAAGCATATTGAAGCGGTAGGTGCTTTAATGTGTGTCAGGCCTCATGCACACAGGATGTTTTTTGACCGTTTTACAGCAGCTGTTTTCAGCTGCAGAAGTTTTTTCTACAGTCAATAAACCCTCCATCATGTTATCCTATGTGTTCATGCACACTTTTGGACGTTTTTCAGCTGTAAAAACGCTCAAACTCTCAAAAACGTTGATCCCCAACATTTTTGGACGTTTTAGACCAATTGAAAAAAAAAAAACAGTGGCCCTTTAATAACGCGAAAAAAAAACCGCACAAAAACGGCAGTAATATAACGCTGGTAAAAGCTGAAAAGCCGCTGATGGTTTTTGGACGTTTTCTTTAAAGGCCTGTGTGCATGAAGCCTTAAAGTGAAAGCAAGTGTAAATAAGCCCTCAGTGATTAAGATAATGTGTAGTATTTACTTTACCCCCACGCTCCAAATTGTGGGTAGTCCCTCGCTGACCTCACGTACAATGCAGGGCTATTGGGCCAGCGTTGTACTTGCTAATGTTGTCATGGAACCACAGCCTGGAGGACCTTGCAGAAGAGGCTTTGGTGGACTGCTCACACAGATGGAAAGAGCCTGCTGGAGTGAGGAATAAGGTATTATACCTTCTTCGTTCCTATAGTTAACAAGCATTTAACCTTTGCAATACAGTTGGGCTTAAGGCCTCATACACACGGACGTTTTTTGACGCCGGCGTTTTTTGCAGCTCTCCATGTTAGTCAATGGCCCCATAAAAACGCAGACGTTTTTGAGCTGTAGATGGAGTCGGCATTGTGAGCTGAAACTAGAACCCACAGCCAGCGCGTTCTGAGGCTGTAACGTTTTGGCGTTTTTTGACGCCGGCGCCGCAAAACGCCAACTAATACTGTACCGGCGTTAACCGGCGTTTTTTGATGCCAACGTTTTTAGGTTGAAAAATAGCAGAGGGATGATTTCTTTTAAAAAACGCCTATTGACGCCAACGCTCACTAACGCCGATTTTTTTTCCTTGACGTCGGGCCCGACGTTTTGTTTATTTTTTAAGAAACGTCCGTGTGTATGAGGCCTTAAAGTGACAGAGTCTCCTTAAGGTCCCCTTTCACACTTGTGCGACTTGGGACTGCAAACCCTTGATTTTCAATGATTCATATCTGTGTGCACCGACTTCAAAGCAGTCCCTGTACTACCTTGGTCCGACTTTGATGCGAGTGGAGGTCCTTAGACCTCATATTTACACAGGCATTGCTTGAAATTGCGGCAAGATAGCGGCTACGAAATCACAGTAAAATTGCAGCAAGATTGCGCGACTTTTAAGTCGCAGCAGTGTGAAAGGGAAGAAGGGAAGCAGAGTTATTACTAAACCTGCTCATTCTAGTGGATTATCTACAAATCACACGATCACAAAATATAAAAAGCAAGTAAAGAATGATACAATTTGTATAATAAATCACTTTCAGGTAAATGGCTAAAAAACTAGAATATTTGTATATTGAACATCGACTTTACTTTATCCTTAGACAAAGCGCACACTAATCTCCTACACACTGATTGGAATCTGCTAACAAGTGGAATTCTCTCCATGAGCATGGTCATCTCGAACCAGGAGGCTTCTAGGGACACTTCCCATCTGCTTTACCCCCCACACTTGAAGCACAATTTTTCTAAACTCAAGTTACTTGAGTCTTAAAATACCTCTTTGACATTTTTCTTTGACACCAACGTTCTTAATACATCAAGACAAGTAGCACTGTCACTCCTAAATCACAGCCATACAAGACAGTGGGCCCACCCGGCATAGCAAGAAGTTCCAGCAGACGGAGCCTTCAAGCAGTAATAACCATGGCATTAGGCCATGTCTTGCTATGTGTTTACACAGGTGTTGCCTACAAGTCTACGGATTTCACATAAACTACCAGCAAGAGCAACACCGCTCACCTAAAGCTAAAACCATGATGACTAAATTACTTCAGCTTTTTTTTTTAATGTGTTTTTAAAAGTCAATCACTGACATGACTACATAACAATTCTGCACCATTTATACTTCAACTTCATTCTACAATAGCTATGGCCACCTTTGGTCTAGGTTTACACTGCTGCGATTTTGATCCGCCTTTCAGTGCGATTATGTAGTGCTAGTTGGAGCCAACTTAAAGTTGATGTAAACCCCATTCATGAAATCTGACCTGGGCACATATCTGTAGTGTTTACTTATCTTTCTCCAAAGCCCTGAGTCCCGTGGCTTTTTGCTGCTCCGTTTCTCTGTTATCAGCATGATAACTTCTGACAAGCTCTCCAACACAGGAGATAAAAGCAGCTGGAAATTTGTGGTAACTTAGAGGTAGATAATCAGAGAGCTTTTCTATTCACAGCACAGCTCTGCAAGCTTCTTTGTTCCTCTGCCTATGTGGAGGGAGGGTGTGTGCCTTTCCTCCAATCAGCTGTCACACAGCGCATGCCCAGACTCCCCTCCCACTGCTGAAACAGGAAGAAAAACTTCTAACACAATCTGCACGTTCTAAAGAGTGTAGAAAACTGAAGACAGCAGATATACATCTAAAACTTATGTATGAGGATTTGTTTCATCTCTGTCTATTGTCTGAGGCTGTTCACTTCACTGGGTATATGGAGGGTTTACAGCCACTTTACATAGGTTTGTATAGTCTATAAGGCCAAAATCGCAGTGGAATTGCACCAAAGTAGTACAGGAATCTTTTCCAAAAATCGCTCTGTGCTGAGTCGCATTCATGTGTACGGACACCACTGAAAACAGTGTGATTTCCCTTGTCATGTGAAAGTGTACAACTCAAGTCATACCTGAAATCACACTAGTGTGAACCAAGCCTTAGGCTCCATGCACACTGGATGCTATCTGGGCTCTCTCAGCGTCGGGCAGGAGACGCTGCTTACAAAACGTTCTTTTGCAGCGTTTTGTAAGCAGCGTTTATCGGCGTCTGCGTTTTTAAGTGTTTTTTTTTTCTTCATTGGCTTCCATTGACTGCAAAAAATGCCGGACGCCAATAAACAGCCGTTTACCGGCGTTAATGAGCGTTTAGCGGCTTCCAGCGTTTTTTGTGGTCAAAAGAACGACTTTTGAATGCCAATTCAGGGCGTTCAGATAACAGCCCAAAAACGCCACTGCTGATAAACGACAATTAACGTCCATGTGTGCATGGACACATAGGATAACATAAAGTGGTGTTTTTGGGCTGTTAAAAAAACGCCAAAATGACCAAAAACGGTCGTTTATCAGATACAGTGTGCATGGAGCCTAAAAAGATCTGACTGTTGGGGCTCGTTTAAACTTGCCATTGGAGGGCAGTAAAAACATATGGTCGACCTGCGTCTTTATCACCCTTCAATTGCTCCCCCTTAGAGCGGAGCTAAACCCAAAAGGAGAAGCTCTGCTTGTGTGCACCCCTCCCCCTCCACTGCCACATTTGGCACTTTTTTGGGGGGGTACCTGGTGTTGATGACAGGTACCCGCTCCCTCTTCTGGCTCAGATCACTTCAGCGATCTACCTCTCCCCCAGGATCAGCAGTCCTTGCCACAAGTGTAAATGAGCCCTTCATTTATTCCAAAGAGTGCAAGGCTAGCAGTCCACGTAGTCCTCAAATTAAAAGGTTCTTAACTCTTAAGAGGACCCTGATCCTTGCAGCAAGTACCCCCAGATGCCTGCTTACGTCATCAGATGGTCTTCATTGCACCCAGTGCAAACAGCTACAACTTTTGGGTAATATTTCTGACTGCTTTTCCTTCTATTCACGGCTTCCTGCTGAATATGCTGGGTAGCTTCATAGGTCAAAAGAAAGCCACAGAGAGAGCAGAAGAAGGCCAGCCCAAACAGTTCTAGCTGCCATTTTCTCTCTGAGTTTTGGGGGCACTGGAGCACAGTGAAGGTGGTCTAACCCACATGGATGTCACATCGGAAGCAGTAGCAGCGTTTGTGCAGCCACTGTGTCCCAGTTGACATGGAACACCTCTGCATCCCCTTGCAGGTAAACATGGCTGTCACACGGGGTACAGATTCATACGCCCCATGTAAACAAGGGATGGGAGTAGGTGTCAGGATCACTGCTAGCTTACATAAAGCAGTGCACATGACAACTATGGCCACTTTCACACGGGCGTTCCGATCAGGTCCTGTCAGTTTTTCAGGCGGTCCCGATTGGACGCCCTATTCAGCCCTATAGGGCGGCGGACCGCCGATATCCGATCTGATCCTGTGCATGAAATCCAGATGGATGGAAACCCTATTTTCCATCCGTCTGGAGAATTGGATCGGATGAAAATGGACAGGCGGATCCCGTTTTCATCCAATCTCCATAGAGGAGAGCGGGGCATTGACAGGTCCATCTCCACTCAGTGAGCGGAGATGGATCTGTCATCTGCATGCTCAGAGGGGAAAGCGGAGTCCGTACATGGACAAGCTCGTGTGAAAGACCCCAACGTGCACTGCTTGCTCCAAACTGATGGAAGTGAAGGGGAAAGGCGAGGCTTGCGAGCTTATGGAGAATGTTACAAAGAGGCAGAAAAACGCACTTCCTGAAAAATAGACTACAGGGCCATTAGGTAGTGGATGTGCATGGATCATTTTCGAAGAATAAGGATATTGTATTGTGTCCCTTCAATGCGTCTCTTCTCACTGTATAAATAGATTTAATCATCTATTGTGGCTATGCCAAAAAATGACACCCTCATAGAGGAAATGATAAGACCTATACATAGACCAACAAGGCTTCCTCAAGAATATAGAAAAGAATAAATGTAGAGGCATTAAACATATGTCGATTTACCGTCATAAAGAAAACCAGGACCGTGTCCCTTTAATTGTGGTTAATCCTGAAGCAAGCGCTGAACAAGCCCCGGCGTATTCAGAAATGCCTTCCTGACTGCGAAGATGAGGAAACGCATGAATATGCAGAATTCAGAAAGAACACTCTCTTTGTAGAATTGTGATCACCAAAACCCTACACACCACTTTCACAACATTAATCAGCCCGTTCACTTTGATCTTTCCTATCTTATTCCTTGTCTCATAAACACTTCATACGATTTCAGAAATGTAGGTTACGCAACGCCATTTTTTTTTTAGATGTTCTACAGCTTTGCACATATACAAAAAAAGAACAGTGCTGGGCAAATAATTAGAAAGATTTAGACGATGAATCCCACTAGGAATCAAAATTGCTAGTAATTATATATTAAATGATAGGGTAAGCATACTTAATTCTGAGGATCTAACATGGGTGCTCAACCTGTGGCCCTCCAGCTGTTGTGGAACTACAAGTCCCATGAGGCATTGCAAGCTGCTGACAGTTACAACCATGACTTCCAAAGGTACAGGCATGATGGGAATTGTAGTTCTGCAACAGCTGAAGGGCCAGAGGTTGCGCACCCATGAAAGGATAAATAAATCCTAACAGGCACACGACTATGAGCGTACTTGTCATACCGGTGGGCAGAGCAGAAGCTGGGAGCTGTTCAATAGGTTGCTTTTACACATGCCAGCCAACAGTGGGCACATCCTAGGATGGCAAACCTTGGCACCCAAGAGGTTTTGGAACTACATTTCCCATGATGCTCATGCACTCTGCAGTGTAGTTGAGCATCATGGGAAATGTAGTTCCAAAACATCTGGGGTGCCAAGGTTCATCATCACTGTCCTGGGATGACAACGCTGCTATAGGCTCTGCACAGTTGTCATCCTAGTGCTGGCCTAATACCTGTAGAGTTTTGTTCGGAAGAGAAAGTATTTAAATCTCTTGTCCAACCATTTCATGGGGCCTTCGTGGACTCAACTATTACAACTTTTCGTTTGAATACCATCTCAATAAATTTTCCCAGAACTAATGGTCTTGTCCTTCAATTTTTTGGCTTTCTCTGGTCAAAACCAACATCATACTGTCTCCTTAGATAATCAAAGTTTAACAGGTGTAGGACAGGAACTCCTTTACTGGCAGGATCAACAATAAGAGCTTTTTCACATTAGTGGTACCCTCTGAAAACTGATCCACATTCAGATTGCTTTTCAGAAGGCATTTGACAGGCAGCCTGTCGGGTTTTTCTCATGCGATCACTGCCTGCAGCTATAACCACCAGCAATGATCATTGAATTCTGATGGCGGGGAGACCTGTGTTGATGGGGGCATCATCTGATTTTCCTTCCTTCAACCCATGGTACTTTTCTTTTTTATAAGATTAACCATTTGACCTCCGGAAGATTTACCCCCTCCATGACCAGGCCATTGTTTTTTGAGATACGGCACAGTGTTACTTTAACTGACAATTGCACAATCCTGCAATTCTGCATTAAAACAAATGTCCTTTTTTCCCACAACTAGAGCTTTCTTTTGCTGGTGTTTGACCACCTCTGCGGCTTTATTTTGAGCTACAGAAAAAACAAAAACAGACCGACAATTTTGAAAAAAAAAATATTTTTTACTTTCTGCTATAAAACATATCCAATAAAAAATATAAAATCCAAATGTCTTCATCAGTTTAGGCCAATATATATTCTGCTACATATTTTTGGTAAAAAATCCCAAGCAGCATATATTGATTGGTTTGCGCAAAAGTTATAGCGTCTACAAACTATGGGATATTTTTCTTTATTATTTTAATTTTTATTTTCTCTTACTAGTAATGGCAGCGATCAGCGTCTTATAGGAGTTATCAGGACTGCGATATTGCGGCAGACAGTTGGGACACTGACACTTGACACTTTTTGGGGACTAGTGACACTAATACAGTGATCAGCGCTAAAAATATGCACTGTTACTGTAGTTAACAGGCAATCAAAGGGTTAACGGCTTCAATACTGGACACTTTCCCCCCTTCCTGCCCAGGCCAATTTTCAGCTTTCCGCGCTATCACACTTTGAATGACGATTGCGCAACATTGTACCCAAACTAATTTTTCTAATTTTCTTCCCACAAACAGAGCTTTCTTTTGGTGGTATTCGATCAGCACCAGGGTTTTTTTTTTGCTAAACAAATTAAAAAATGGCTGAAAATTTTTGATTTTGAAGTTTTTTTTCGTTTCTGTTCTAAAATGTTGTTTTCTCCTTCAGGCTGGGTTCACACTGCTCTGATCTTAGAGATTGCACATGATTCGCACCACATTGCAATGCGAGTCACATGCAATCTGTGCAATGCAAATTCAGCCATAGAGATTGTATGGCTGAATTTGCCTCGCAATCGTATCAAACTCGCACAGGGACCCTTTTTTATCGCAACCATGCGATCAGATTCCTGTGCGAGTTTGCCGAACTGAAAAGGGGGGGGGGTGTCGTTAACAATGTATTGACATCTCCCTGCAGTTTGCATATAGCAGTATGAACTGCCGACGGGAGGCAAGCAATGCAGGAACCTGCAGTGGATTCGCAGGGTTCCTGCATCGCTGCAGTGTGAACCGAGCCTCACTGACAGACACTGATGAGGCTGCACTGACAGGCACTGATAAGGTGGCACTGATATGTAGAATTGATGGGCACTGATAGGCGGCACTGATAGGCACTGACAGGCGGCACTGATGGGCACTAATAGGCAGCACTGAAGAGGAGATACTGTGATTCATTACAGATTGGCATCATTGAAGGGCACTGACAGGCGTTACTGATGGGCACTGACTGGCAGATGTGGTGGGCACCTCTGATGGGCGCTGAGCTGATAAGCTGATGCTGAGCTGATAAATCAATGCTCTGCAGACCCACCGATCGGCTCTCTCTGTCAGCACAAACCGAGGAAAGCCGTCACTTCCTGGTTACACACTGTGATCAGCTGTGATTGGTCACAGCTGATCACGTGGCAAAGAGCCTCCATTAGAGGCTCTTTACTGTGATCGGAGTTGCGGTGTGTGTAACACATCACTTATTACCGCGCTGCCCACGTACGTGGGTTATCCTGCTAAAAGACATATGACCTCCAGTTAGGATAACGAAACCACCACCTAGCCATCATTCTGCTATAGGCCAGACAAGAAGTGGTTAAGTGTTTGCCAAGCCTGTGTTTTACTACTGTGGAGGAGGTGCTTTTACTATGGGAAGGCATGGATCCGCGTCCCGACTGCCATTCTGCCTGTGTACTGAAGGATCGGCGGGTGTCGGCAGACAGAACCCGCAGTACCCGCTGATCGTCTCCCACATGCATGCCCCCAACACGGAAGTGCTGGATCATGCACTAGACACATGATCCAACGCAGTAGAGCCGCCATACCACCGTATATCTAAGCGATACAGTCGGCAAGTGGTTAAACAGAGGTTTAGTAGTCTTTATCCATTCCCAGTCATAAGAGCAAGAATACCTGTGCATGGATGTGGTATCATTAGAAGGAACGACACACCAAATCATTTTTCCCCAATTCAATCCATAAGAAGAACCTAACCTGAAAGCTACAGGTAGGTGGTGTTTCTTTTGCAGACTTTTAGAAATTAGTCTCTCTCTGTATGGAGAAACACAGAATTACTCCAGGGACAAATGTCAGAAAAATAAACATGCGCTCAATTCTAATCATTCCTATATGTCTTAGGACAAACGTCACATCCAGCAGCACTGTCATTACATATGGTCGACAGATAATGTCTTGCAGCCAATGGCATGAATGACAGAATCAATTGGTTTCCATTGCAGTTTACAGATTGTGTGTATGGATGAAGTTTGTGCCAATGGTTGAATTGCGCATTAATAAAGGGTCACATTTATATGTACTGCAAAGTGCAAAATGCAATTTACAAGCAACATATGCACCTTTCCCATGTTGTGTCCCTTTAAAGACTATTCAAGTACACAGAGTGGAACCTTGTATTACGGCATAATCCGTTCCAGGAGAATGCTTGTAATCCAAATCAATCGTATATCAAACAAGTTTACCCATAGGAAACAATGGAAACTCAGATAATTTGTTCGTCCACTTGTCAATGCAGTACTGTATATGGCCAGAGGTCCGGGGGCACCGGTCTACGCAATACCGAATGTGGCCAGAGGTGTGGTGGTGCTGGTGAGCCTCGGAAACCATCGGAAATGCTCAGGAACTGTTTACACTTTCGGTATTTCTGACGGCTTCCAAGGCTCACCAGCACCCCCCGCACCTCTGACCACATGCGATATTGCATGCAAATAGGCTTACTTCTGCTCATTTTGCGAGACTCTTTTTTTTTTATAAAATGCTCGTTAACCACGTTACTCGTGAACTAAGGTTCCACTGTACCCGCTAACCTGCCAGAATGCATTAAGCTCTTTTGTGGCCTGACATCATCTTCCCCCCCCAAGTTGTCTATAGCTAAACTACCCAAACACCCCCCACACTCCCATTCTGTAATCCAAGATAAGAACTAGGACGGCTGTTTAGGAAAGTGTGCAGAGGACACAGGCTAGCTCTGACTTTCAGTTTTTACACTTATCAAACACACATAACTAAATGCTTTCAATGTAAAAACAAAAAGCAAAAAAGGGAAGTTCATTGTGCAGGTTTCCTTACACTTTAATGGCCATCAACACATAAAAGCACTCTTTGCAGCAAGTGTGGCAATGCACTTGCGTAGGTGTGAATGGCTTCATATATATTCCTTCTACAAACATAATAAACTGTAGCAGATCTGAACTGGCTGCATAAAAAAGAGATTTCTACTTGAAATGCGTTTTCATGTAATATATGTATGTTACTGCAGGAGTGAATAGGCCCTTTAACTATGCACCTCGCCTACAAAATACACAGACAAAGTCCTCACCATACAGGTGTGATCTGTTTATCATAGCACATGCTGCTAGCCGCAATGACAATGGAGCATATACCTGCAGAAGTTACTACTTAGGCCCATTCGGCACGAATGGAAGACGTCCCGATGAGTTGGGTGATGTAGTTCCCAAAATTAACAATTTATATTATCATTTCATCTTAAGTGAAGTGGTTAATTCACCTTTAAGTCCCAATTCACAGTGATGCGATGCGAATCTGATGCAATTTCACAATGCGATTTCTGTTGTGACAGGTGCAAATTTAATGCGATTTCTGAGAGGGGGCTGGGTGTAGCTGGAGATGAAATTCACACAAACTCGCACAGGACCGAACAAAATCCCAAACACATCAATGTGAACAGCCTCCATTGCAAAGAATTAGTTTTTAGAGGACATGCAAATCTATTCTTTTCAGATCGCATCTGATCCGCATAGAATTCGATTAAGGCCCCTTTCGCACTTATGGAACTTGAAAGTTGCACGATTTTGCCGCGATTTTGATGCAACTTGAGGCAATGCCTGTGTAATATTGAAGTCTATGGAACTCAAATTGCATCAAAGTCGGATCCAAAATAGTGCGGAGACTAGTATGAAGTCGCACAGATATGAACGGTACTCATTGGAAATCATGGGGTACGACTTGTCATGCCACTTTGCAGTCCCAAGTCGCAGGACAAGTCGCACAAGTGTGAAAGGGGCCTAAGGGTGCACCGGCACTCACAATCTGAAGCAGGAAGATTGTAGCACTCACTAGAGCGACCACCAGAGGAGAGAAGGAAACCTTATTAAAAGCCCACCCACAGTGCATTGCTGAATGGATCATTTTTTTTTTAGACTAGGTTCACACCGGCTCTCAATGGAGTCAGTTCACATAGCTCTGGGACAGCTGCGGAGTGAATTGCACAGGTGTTCTGTGCGTCTTCTGGTCCACTTCAGGTCCTAATTCAGCCAAAAATTCAGGCTGAAATCGGACCTGAAACACTGAACAGGGACGCACCGGACCCCTGCTGTGAGTCCAGCCTTAGGCTGGGTTCACACTATTTCAAAATGGATGAGGGTTCCCCGTATCCCATGCGCAATAGCAGGAGATGTGACTGACTTTCTATGGAGCCGTTTCACACATCTCCACTGTGGCTCCAGTGCGATTTTTCACAGGACCCCTGCATGCCTTTTGGTCTGTTTCAGGTCTGAATTCAGCCAAAAATTTGGGGTGAAATCGGACTTTAAACAGTGAACCAGGATGCACGGACCCCTGCTGGGAGCCGCATGTGACGATCGTGTGAACCCAGCCTCAGTGTCTGAATACCTTATTTTTATCTGTGTATGCGGTACTTCCGGTCGTTGTGGTCATAAGGCCCTTGGACATCTGGGTTATCGGTGTCTTCAATCTCAGGAGTCCAAGGGAATCTCCTAATACCAAAAATCTTGCGTTATTTCCCCGACCGCACCTGACTTCCGAGTTGTCTTCTGACTGACAGGTTGCCATAACAATGGGATGGGAGCTTCCGTCGCTGCCGCCATTGCTATGGCAACCTGCAATCAACAAACTGTGCCACGCAGTGTCATTACTGAACAGGCGAAAGATTGGGAGGTGCGTGCTGGGTAGCCAGCTGCACGGAATCCCGAAAAATAAACAGGAGCGGGCTTCAGATGCCCACATCCACCAAAGCCCCTGCCTGCTGACGAGATTACAGATATAACAATAACAGGAATGAATACAATTACAACCATAGCCAATGACTGTATTGTAATACAAGTAGTAACAATCATGGTGGTGCTTTAAAAAAAAAATTGTTGTGGAGACTAGAGCTCCGCTTTAAGGAAATACCACTACATGCGTATTGGCTTAAAGCTATTCAAAGAAAAGTCATAAATCAAAGCTATAGACATTTCCAAGAAAAGAGTGATGGTGCTACTCAGTCACAAGAAAAAGAAAAATAGTGGCGTCAACACTGGCTGGAGTCCATTGGCCCTGTAGCATTTGCAGTGTCACTGGATGATGCATGCTCTCCATAAATACCCTTCTGCCAAGGCCACGGGCACCACTTAGAATATAAGAATGCATATTTTTCATGGATTAATGGCATTGCATAAGAAAGTCTGGGACTCTACATGACAAGTGCTTGAACATATATGTCCCCGAGCTAAAATGACATAAAGGACAACAGAATTATTATACAAGTGCCAAAAATATCCGTTTTGATCATAGATATATATGAAAAACCTTGAAGGATATTTTTTGACAAGAGCTGGGCCATAGGAACCTCTCCTTGGAAAACAACAGACTACAGTACTATAGAATAGAAGAACCAAGACTTATAACAGCTGTTAAAGGAGATATTCATTTTACCTACAGGTAAGCCTTATTATAGCTTTCCTGTAGGTAAAAATGTGTAAGCGGAGTATACAACAGCTGCTTAAACTGACTTAATCTACAGACCTAAGTTCATTCGTTTGATCTAAGGACCCTTTCACACAGGCTTTCCCGTTCAGGTCCTCCTGTCCATTTTTCAGGCGGACCTGAACGGATGCTCATGCAGTCCTATGGAGTGGCGGATGTCAGCGGAGATATGTCCACTGACATCCGCCGCTCTCCCATCCGGTCCGTAAAATACAGACGGATGGAAACCCATTTTCCATCCATCTGTAGAATCGGATCGGAGCGGATCAGATGAAAAACAGAAAGACAGTCCGTTTTCATCCGATCTCCATAGAGGAGAGTGGCGCTCTGACAGTTCCATCTCCGCTCAGTGCGCCAAGACGGAACTGTCATCCGTCGGCTCAGCAGATCGATACCCTCTGAGCAAAACGGGACCCTTCAAAGCCCGTGTGAGAGGTCCCTAAATGAACTAAATGTTACAATGTTTCTCTTTATCTCGCCTGAGTGATGCTGTGATAAACTTGGCAGGTTGCCTGTTTTTTGGGTTTTTTTCGACAGATGTCAGCTTGAGCAAAGAACTCTCTGCACTGAACTGAGGAACTGCTGTGTTAAGATCGCGAGCGGGGGGGTTGAATCGCGATCTTGATTCTTTAATGATCAATCGTGCAGCTCTACTGTGCAATGGGGGCGTTCCAGGACAAGTCTGATCATTGGAGGAGAGTACACCGAGTTCCCAGCATAGCCAAAGAACTGACCACAATGTGTTCTCCTGCTTAGTGTGCTCAGTTTTTAAAAAGGAAAGCTGGGGGACTGGCATGAACACCAGGGATTTCACACAAAGGATGCAATACAAAGGACAGGATACTGTCTCATACAAGTACATGCTACAGCAGCCACATATCAAGAATATGAAGCGCTGGGGTAACAAATGTTTTAAGTGGCCCTCGCTCTTCAAAAGGTTGAGCACACCTGATATGCCCAAAACACTTTTGGGATGTCGAATATCAGGCTCTCAAAATAAGATCTGTAAATGTGTGCCACTTTTTACCAAGGGATGGGGGTTAGGTGAGAACCACTCTGTTATTAGAGGGAGGTGTCCCATATAGGGAATGCCCATTAAAAGTTCCTTTCTTGTCATGCGGTCAAATAATGACCTACTATCATGTTTTAACCACTTTAAGACCGAGCCTCTTTTTGGAGTTTGGAGGTTATCAGCTAAAAACAGGTTTTTTTGCTATAAAATTACTTAGAACCCCCAAACATTATATATATTTTTTTGGACAAAAATCGACTATTGGAGGTTTGAGGTTTTTCTCCGAGCCAGAATTTCACCAATTTTGTACTATCATCCAGTAATAAACTGGCGTACTGTTCTTTCCTTGAAAATTACCCGTAAGGGATATACCCTGTGGAGGGAGATTATTGTCTCACCAAGAGTGGATTGGGGGTAGGGAACCATTTTTCACCGTGTGTAAATGTCTAGAATAAAACTCTCGGACTATAAGCTGTAGGGTTTTCACAAAACCCGTATAGTCCACACGAGTTGGAAAACTTCTCGCTCCCGGTGAATTTTGTAAACAA
>BLSH010429416.1:20594-40213 GCA_018402905.1 Glandirana rugosa | reverse complement strand
ACATCCTGCCAGGTCATTTCATATAGCCCTCAAACCTGTCTGGCAGCTGCGGAACAACACCCCCCCCCCCCCCACGTTGTCTCTACAGTCAGCAGCAGAGAGGACAGAACTCCTCCTACAGATCCTGCTGCTGTAGCACCCCCTTATCTCTGCCTCCCCTGGTCTCCGCATTCAGCAGCTGACTCCAGCTCTCCTCTGGTCCTCCTCCAGACCATGCACTTTCTGATTCTCAGTTCCACCCACAGCTTCATCCCAGCAGCAGCACAAGGCAAGCGTGCACTGTGATGTAAGGGAGGGTGGGAGACTCATGACTTCTGATGGTGGGGGAGAGGCTCTTGACCTCTGATATAACCAGGGTAGGGTGCTCTGGACATCTAGACTTACAGATACAACTGGCCCTTTCAGGGCAACCATAATGCTGATGCGGCTGTGATGAAATAAGAGTTTAACGCCCCTGTTGTAGAGCATCCATAGAACAGTCTATGATCACAATTTTTGCAATGGGATAGATCTAATATCAACACTCAAACCAGGTCCAATGCACTTTCCCCATGAAATAAAAAGCAGAGCCTTCAATATAACTGTGATAAAAAGTAGCATTTTTGCATCAGTTCTAACGAAATTCAGTATTTTTAACTCTTATACCTTAACCTCTAAACCTTTACCTTAATCTAGCCTGTAAAACTATTCTCAAACTAAAACACAAACCTTGAAAATGTTGGCACTGACCTACAATGTGCACAGAAAACCTACACTGACCTATCCACACCATCAGGCATTCTTCATGTATTTGAGACTATAAGCTCATATACAGACTAGAAGGCAAATCAATGTCAGAAAAAAGTAGGTTGGGTAGATACTAATATACACTATATCCATAGGTTGGGTAGATACTAATATACGCTATATCCATAGGTTGGGTAGATACTAATATACACTATATCCATAGGCTGGGTAGATACGAATATACGCCATATCCATAAGTTGGGTAGATACGAATGTACACTATATCCACAGGTTGGCGAGATACTAATATACACTATATTTATAGGTTGGCTAGATACTAATATACGCTACAGACATAGGTTGGGTAGATACTAATATACGCTATAGACATAGGTTGGGTAGATACTAATATACGCTATAAACATAGGTTGGGTAGATACTAATATACGCTATATCCACAGGTGGGGAAGATACTAATATACGCTATATTCATAGGTTGGCTAGATACTAATATAAGCTATATCCATAGGTTGGGTAGATACTAATATACACTATATCCTTAGGTTGGGTAGATACTAATATACACTATATCCATAGGTTGGGTAGATAAAAATATATGCCATATGCATAGATTGGGTAGATACTAATATATACTATATTCATAGGTTGGGTAGATACTAATACACTCTATAGCCATAGGTTGTTTAGATTCTAATATAGGTTCTAATATATCCATAGGTTGGGTAGATACAAATATACGCTATACCCATAGGTTGGGTAGATACTAATATAAGCTATATTCATAGGTTGGGTAGATACGAATATACACTATATTCATAGGTTGGGTAGATACTAATATACACTATAGCCATAGGTTGGGTAGATACTAATATACACTATAGCCATAGGTTGGGTAGATACTAATATACGCTATAGCCATAGGTTGGGTAGATACTAATATAGGTTCTAATATATCCATAGGTTGGGTAGATACAAATATACGCTATACCCATAGGTTGGGTAGATACTAATATAAGCTATATTCATAGGTTGGGTAGATACTAATATACGCTATATCCACAGGTGGGGAAGATACTAATATACGCTATATTCATAGGTTGGCTAGATACTAATATAAACTATATCCATAGGTTGGGTAGATACTAATATACACTATATCCTTAGGTTGGGTAGATACTAATATACACTATATCCATAGGTTGGGTAGATAAAAATATATGCCATATGCATAGATTGGGTAGATACTAATATACACTATATTCATAGGTTGGGTAGATACTAATACACTCTATAGCCATAGGTTGGGTAGATACTAATATAGATTCTAATATATCCATAGGTTGGGTAGATACAAATATACGCTATACCCATAGGTTGGGTAGATACTAATATAAGCTATATTCATAGGTTGGGTAGATACCAATATACACTATATCCATAGGTTGGGTAGATACTAATATACACTATAGCCATAGGTTGGGTAGATACTAATATACGCTATAGCCATAGGTTGGGTAGATAAAAATATATGCCATATCCATAGATTGGGTAGATACTAATATACACTATATTCATAGGTTGGGTAGATACTAATACACTCTATAGCCATAGGTTGGGTAGATACTAATATACGCTATAGCCATAGGTTGGGTAGATACTAATATAGGTTCTAATATATCCATAGGTTGGGTAGATACAAATATACGCTATACCCATAGGTTGGGTAGATACTAATATAAGCTACTGGTATATTCATAGGTTGGGTAGATACTAATATACACTATATTCATAGGTTGGGTAGATACTAATATACACTATAGCCATAGGTTGGGTAGATACTAATATACGCTATAGCCATAGGTTGGGTAGATAAAAATATATGCCATATCCATAGATTGGGTAGATACGAATATACACTATATTCATAGGTTGGGTAGATACTAATACACTCTATAGCCATAGGTTGGGTAGATAAAAATATATGCCATATCCATAGATTGGGTAGATACTAATATACACTATATTCATAGGTTGGGTAGATACTAATACACTCTATAGCCATAGGTTGGGTAGATACTAATATACGCTATAGCCATAGGTTGGGTAGATACTAATATAGGTTCTAATATATCCATAGGTTGGGTAGATACAAATATACGCTATACCCATAGGTTGGGTAGATACTAATATAAGCTATATTCATAGGTTGGGTAGATACTAATATACGCTATATCCATAGGTTGGGTAGATACTAATATAAGCTATATCCATAGGTTGGGTAGATACTAATATACGCTATATCCATAGGTTGGGTATATACTAATGTACACTATATCCATAGGTTGGGTAGATATGTATATACGCTATATCCATAGGTTGGGTAGATAAGAATATATGCATTATCCATATGTTGGGCAGATACAAATACAGTATATGCATTATCCATAGGCCGGGCAGATACAAATATAGACTAGAAAGCAGTGAAATATTGTAGCAATAACTGCATTATAACACACTTAAAAAATGTGTTTTTGTTTGATGATATGCATCAAATAAAGATTATTCAACAATTATTACACGTTAGCTTTCAGGATTTGTATCATGATGTGTCACAGACGTGTTTCCCTGCCTGGTAAACCAACATTCATTTGATGATTGACTAGATCTGACTCATCAAATGTGCAGCTCCATGTATTTCACCCAACCACTGCTATAATAATTACTTCTGAGTGCTTTAGATAAAAAAATACTAAAGGTGAATACACAGTTGTATGATCTAGGATATAGAATGTATGATATTTAACATGCCTTCAGACTTGAAATGATAGATGGCCATTGACTGCAGAAAGATTTTTCTTTCACCAAACACCCACTTACGCGTGTATCATGCTCTTTGTTACTAACTTGCTTAGAAAACTATCCAACATATTCGGTACATAGTAGCTAGGATTCTTTTTAATCAAAAGGTACAAACTATAACAGGCTAGACTATAATACAAAAATACCCCAGAAGCAAGGCAGCCAATTCATGAAATATGTATTATGTTATTGTTTTTTTAATATTTTTCTCCTACCCCATAGACATCCCAAACATACCAGAGTTGCAAGTATCACAAAATTGGAAGCTAAATATCTAGACCGGGGTTTCTCAAGGGTTCCTCCAGAGGTTGCTAGGGGTTCCTTGAGCAATGGTCAATTTCTCCCTCTCAGATAAATTACCAATGATACCATTGATCTTTTTAGCTATCTGTAAGGGGTAATTCTTCCCAATGACCACAAGTGTAAGGAGCATTCTTCCCAATGACCATCACACTAATGTATCATGAGTTGTAGATTTTTCATTTTTAGCAGGGGTTCCCCGAGACCGGAGAACTATTTCAAGGGTTCCTCTGTGTTGAAAAGGTTGAGAAAGGCTGCTCTAGATTCCTATTTTGTGATACCTGCAACTCTGGTATGTTTGGGTGGCAGTTGGGATGTCAGATCATACCATACTAAAAAGACCATATTACACACTAATTAGATCAAAACCATAAATGAATCCAGTAGGAAGGCAAAAATCTAATTTTGGATAGAATGCACACATTGTCACCTCTTAATTTTATTATCAAACACAATGCTTTGTCATGACACATCACACTGTTTTCTTCTATTTTTGTAACTTTATTGAAATGTCACAAAACGACATTTCATTCATCTTTATGCACCACAGCATGTTGAGGTATAGTGCATCTCACTAAAATAAAAAACAAAATTCAGAAAGTCTTACATTGTTTCAGTACACATCACTGAAGCATGGCGGTGTGAACTCAACTACTAGGATATATGGCAAATTGCCTTGTCTATGCATTGGGACTGCACTGGGCAAGACTATTCAGTGCAGC
This sequence comes from Glandirana rugosa, assembly GCA_018402905.1. Taxonomy (NCBI): domain Eukaryota; kingdom Metazoa; phylum Chordata; class Amphibia; order Anura; family Ranidae; genus Glandirana; species Glandirana rugosa. The sequence continues at coordinate 35,585 of BLSH010429416.1, read as the reverse complement.
CCAATGCGTATGGTGTGAATGAGTCCTTAAGGGGTAACAATGTTAAGAAAGGCTGAACCTGGGTAAGAGTTATCATACTATGAGAGAAAATATGTTACTGGCAGGAAAATAAAGGAAAAAAAGCTTGAAATAAATGAAAGGCAGCCAACATGTAGAGACTGGTAAACTGTAGTACATTCAGATTTAGGTTATGGGATTAAAACCACTTTAAATAAATCAGTTCAGAGAGTGCTGATGATGTGAAAGGTGCTGTAACCTAAAGCAACTAGTCAAATGGCAACTTTCTTCAATTTAGAGCTTTAGAATGCTGGCTATTGATTTCAGCACTTTGCTGATTGCACTTGTCAAAGTCTGAGAGCATAGAAGATGCAGAAGCGTGGTGGATAAAAATCAATGATTTAAAAAAAAAAAAAGGCAAAATAACGATTTTTTTGATTTTTACCAAATTTAGTTTAATAAAATGCTTTTGGAGTAAAAATCTATCTAAAGATAGTTTTTTTTATTTAGGATACATTAATAATTTACTTTATTCCGCATGAAATGGAGCATGAAGTTGTATATTCTGCAATATTTACATTTTTGGTAAACTCGTTCAATGAATCCAAGCTCTGAAAGCTGAGATAACATGCACTGCATTTATGCATTCACATACTTTCACAGTAACTATGAGATAAAACAAAGTTCAGGAATATTCCTTTATCCCATTGTTTTGCAAATCTATGCACACTACAAACTGTATGATTGAATCGGTTCTAATATTGCTGTTTTACTAACCTGACAGCTTATTCTAAATAGGAAACCTTCATTTTGCTTGCAAATATTAAAAATTCTAAACAACCAGCAAGAATAAGTCCTTACATTTAAAGAGCACCTGTCATTTCAGATCCATCATGGCAGTGCCTGTTAGCGGGAATCCACTCTGCTGCCGCCACGTCCCTCACCTTGTTGTGTCACTGCCGCATCACCAGCCATCCCATTAAAGTGAATGGGACTGTGGGTGAGTCAACAGCGGGTCAGAGGAGGAGCCGCTGCGGGACAGAGATGACGGTTGCTCTTTAACCACTTCACCCCCGGAAGGATTTCCTACTGTAGGACCAGAGCACTTTTTGCGATTCGGCACTGTGTCCCTTTAACTGACAATTGCGCAGTTGTACGACATTGTACACAAACAAAATTTGCGTCCTTTTTTCCCCACATATAGAGCTTTCTTTTGGTGGTATTTGGTCACCTCTGCGTCATTTCTGATCACTAAACAAAAAAAAAGCAACAATTTAGCAAAAAAAAAAAAAGTTCTTGCTTTTTGCTAAAATACAAATCCAAAAAAATATATATTAAAAAAACAAATTTATTCATCAGTTTTGGCCGATTTACATTCTTCCTCATACTTTTGGTAAAAAAAAAAAAAAAAACGGCATTTATTGATTGGTTTGCGCAAAAGTTGCCGCGTTTACAAACCATGAGAATTAAAGTTTTTACATTTTTTATTTTTTTTACTAGTAATGGCGGCGATCTGCGATTTTTATCGGGACTTTGATATTGGGATGGACAGGTCGGACATTTTTGACACTTTTTTGGGACCAATGATATTTATACAACGATCAGAAATTGAAATATCCACTGATTACTGTCTAAATGTCATTGACAGTGAAGGGGATAACCTGCAGGGGGAGATCTAGTGGTTTACTGTGTTCCCTAGGTGTATTCTAACTGTGAGGGGGCTGGGCTGCCTGGGGCATAAGAGATCTAACTGATCCCAGTGACAGGGATCAGTAGATCTCTTAAATGCCACCTGTCAGAATGGGGAACCGTGGTGTTTACATCGGCGGTTCCCCATTCTTTCCCTCTTGCAGCTCAGATGAGTGGTCTCCAAACTGCAGCCCGAGGGCCAGATGCGGCCTTTTGCTTGCCTTTAACCAGCCCTTGGGACCTATTCCTTCCACTGATACAAGGCACTATTCCTCCCACTGACATCAATGATGGAGCATAAATTCTTCCTCTGGCACTATTGATGGGGCAATATTCCTCCCACCAACACCAACAATGGGGCACTATTCCTCCCAACGACACCAACAATGGAGCACTATTGCTTCTCCTCCAAACCACAGTCCAGCCCCGCTAAAGTCTAGAGGACAGTAAACTGCCCCTTTGTTTAGAATATTTGGAGACCCTTGCTCTAGATCTTTGCTGATGTATTTTTTTTTTCTGGTCTTTGACTAGGATACATTTGCTACAATTGATATACTAGGCAAGCATCAGACAACAATTGCATGTTACACTCTGCTGCAGACAAACTAAAAAGGAATATGTAATCTTTGCAGCTCAGCCCAACGCATATGGTATGAATGGGTGCTTAAAGGTCAATTACAGTAGGGAAGTCACCAGGAAATCCTATCTAAATTTTTCTATGGGGCCCCATGATCTATAGTTATGCCACTAAAGATACACATTATCTTAGAACAATCAAGTAAAATGGTCTAGTACTAGCCAAGTACAGAAAACAAATTACCCAGAGAAGGGATTCCAATCTCATCAGTCTTTATCCCAGTTGAACTGGTATTTCAATTTAAGGCTCACATATGGACATCAGCATCAGTGCTGGACTGGATGAAAGAAATAACCCTGGCATAAAGCATACATATCTCTCAATGACAAAATGATGTTTACATGCTAGCACCACTGATAACAGCGGTTCAGTAAAGAACCTGAATTGGTACAAAGAACCATGGCTGACAGAGGCTGAGCAGCCCACAGGAAAACCACACGTCAGTCCTTGACTGCCAGAGTGGTAGTCTTTCCCTCACCAGTATCTGTTTTCTCGTGTGTCAAGCAGATGACCAGTAAGGGCCCGTTCACACAGGGGTGATCCGACTTTGGCGCAACTTTGCGATACAATTGCAGCGCAACTTTCCGCGCGACTTACAACACGACTTATGCCAGGCGACTTTGCCTGTGGCCAATCAGTGAAGAGAGGGAGGGGGTTGCCCCAAGTAAATTCTATTTTTTTCACTGTAAAGTCGCTTGCATTAAGATGGGGGATCCAACTTGGAGGCGCCTTTATTGAATCCTATGGGCACAAGTCGGATAGAAGTCGCCTTGAAGTCGTGCAGGTACCATTTTTTTTTTTTTTAAGTCGGAGCGACTCAGTAGCATACATTAAGACGGCTCCCATTTATTTCAATGGGATTTCAAATGTCAAGCGACTTGGGGCGATTCAAGTCGTAGCGCAAGTCACCCCTGTGTGAACAGGCCCTAATTGTTAAGCCTACATCACATAAAATGAAAAAAACAGTATACTGTACCCATGGGGAGAGATTTCTGTTTTTTGTAAAACTTGTGAAAAGATTGTACCTCATCATAAAACCACAGATCTATTAACCCAATTCAATTGGAAAGCAGGCAGCCAAATCTAACACAGATCTTATGATCTACTACAGCGGTAACCATTTCTAGATGATCCAGTTATCTTACATTAATATCTAAATTTCAGATCACGACAGGGAAGAGAGGCAGCTCACAAGCAGTGTTAATTTTGATGTCAAATTTCTATTTAGTTTGATTGTATTTTAGTCATCTGAATTGTTTTATTTTTAGTTGCATTTTAGTCTATTAAAATCTCCAGTACATTATAGTCGGCTAAGATCTCCAGTACATTTTTGTCGACTTAAATCTAATGGGTTTAATTAAATTGTAATGCATTATTTAAGCATTTCTCTAAACTGCCAAACTCATTGTATGCTCCTGGAGTAAAAATCTAAAAACATGTTATTAATTATAGTATTAAGGTTTGAGGCCTGGTTCACACCTATGCAGGTTGCAGTTTGCATATTCCAGGTGCATTTTGCTATTTTTAATGCACATTTTTCATCCATTGAAGTCTATGGAATCAAACATCAGAAAAACGTCCCTGGCCCTTTTCTAAAATGCACAGATGTGAACGTAACCCATAGGAAACCATGGTAAATGGACTGTAGTGTGTTTATGCAAAACTGAAAATGCACTATAAAATGCTTAGGTGTGAACCAGGCCTGAACATGCACTACAGACACAGATTTAGCTGCTGTGATATATAACCAGTGTTAATTTTGACGTCAAATTTCTATTTAGTTTTAGTCACAGTCTTTTGACTAAAATTACATTTTAGTTTTAGTTGTATTTTAGTCGACAAATTAACACTGCACACAAGGACCACACATGGTGGGGGATCTAGGTCCTTCCACAAGATCACCCATATTTGACCTCCTAACTTGATATTCATTGATGATGCCCCATACATGATTTAATTAGAGGGGATGAGTAGGGGTTTATTAACAATTACCACCGAAAAGCCTTTGCTGGTTTGATAGAGAGGGTGGTATTATATCAGATACATTTTATCCATGTTCAAATTCAAATAGAAAAAAAAGTCATATTTTATGCACTTCTGGGCTCCAAAGTAGCGTCTTCTGTTTTCCAAAGTGTCAGGCTTTGGAAATCTTTCAACATCTAGGCCAGGAAAACCTCCTGAAGTCCAAGTCATGGGGCTTTAAAGGCCCCATACATAGGCTGAATAAGAGAAAATCAATTGATTCCTCCATCCATGTTGTTAGGAATCTCCATTGCCGGCTATCATATTCAGGCAGCCACAGCACTTATGGTGGAGGACTGGGTCTTTGCAAAAATCACATCCACCATCTATACCAGGGGTCTCAAACTAGTGGCCCTCCAGCTGTTGTGAAACTATCACGCCTCTGCTGTGGGAGTCATGCTTGTAACTGTCAGCCTGCCATGCCTTATGGGACTTGTAGTTTTGCAACAGCTGGAGGGCCGCCAGTTTGAGACCCCTGATCTATACCATGTGATACTCTAAGTCAGTGGTTCTCAACTCCGGTCCTCGGGACCCACCAACAGGCCAAATTTTAAGTATTACCTTGGGGAGATGCAGACTAGAATACTGCAATCACTGAGCAGCAAATGATATCATCTGTGATGTATTTCAGTTATCCTGCAAACCTGGCCTGTTGGGGGGTCCCCAGGACCGGAGTTGAGAACCACTGCTCTAAGTTGATATCTCTTGGCAATGATTTATACTTGTGCTAATTAAATTACCTAATGGGATGTGTAGGGGTTCATCAACACCCTACCACCAAAAAACATTTGTTAGTTTGGGGGAGAGGGTGATATTATAACACACCTTTTATCCTTGTACTAATAGCAAAACGTAACATTTCGTGCACTTATGGGCTCTAATTTAGCTACCTTTGTTTTCCCAAATATTAGGCTTTGGGAATCTTCCAATATCTAGGCAAGTCAATAGGACCTCCAAAAGTCCTTGCCATTGAACTCTAAAGGCTACCATATGCAGGCTGAACAAGAGAGAAACCAACTGATTCCCCAATCCACCACTGCTGGCATTCTAGGACCACTTGTATGGTGGCAGATCAGGTCTTTGCACAATAACCAAGCACCTTCAAACTGTGGCCCTGGAGTCAGAAGCAGCCCTTTGCGTGCCTTTATTCGGCCCTTGGGGCATTATTCCTCCCATGGATATAAGACACTATTCTGCCAACTGACAACAATGAGGCACCATTTCTTCCAAAGCTACCAAAAGATGGGGCACTGCTCCTTCCCATAATACCAAAGGTGGTGATGCTTGCTCCCACTAATGCCAGGAAAATTTCCACTCCCGCTGGCCAAAGTCCAGCCCCCCTAAAATCTGAAGGACAATAAACTGGCTATTTGTTTAGAAAGTCTGGAGACCCTTGATCTATAGCATTTGTTACCCTAAGTTGATATCTGCCTGAATACAGTCAAGCAGTCAAACAGTGACTGTATCTTACATGTTGTAGTCAGTTTGGCCAATCATCTTCCACCTGGCTCAGCTTTTGTCAAGCCAGGTGGTGCTTTCAGTGCCACCCACAGCTTGAATTTCCGCCAATTCAACAGGGGGTCTTAAATCCACACTCTGGATGAACTGGGGCTCCAAGGCTCTCAGACGACATCCACCCAAGACCCCAATATGCTGGCAATGGCAATTTAAAATAAATTCAGCTTTTGATAAAAATCAAAACAGATTTGGTCTGTTAGTGTCATCTTATCGCACTCGCTGGCTCTCAGCCCCAGTACACATCCTCTCTTGTAACAAATACGTAGGTTTTAGTCGGAGCTTATAATTACTGAATATAAACAAGACTAAAAAACACACTATACACTACATAAGCTATAAAAAGTAAAAGACATTCCGGCTAGGAATGGGAAATCAGTAGAATAGATTTATAGCTGGCTATGTTTTTGTCAAAACATCAATCTTATAATGTCGATAAATATACATGACAGTGTTTACACAAACACCATTTATGTCCTTACATACAAAGATGCCATCTTCCCTTGAAATTTGTCGGCAGCAGAGTGTATCATGTAATCATTGTCTGATACTCACATACTATTTGTAGAAAACGGATCCCGGCCATAGATAAGGAAGAAATACATCACCATAGATCTATAACATCCTGATTAAAGGCTCCCAGACTGTTGTATCTATTATGCTGTCAGGTTTGTTTGACAAGTGCAATCAGCAAAGTGCAGAAACCAATAGCCAAACAGCTGTCAGCATTCTAAAGCTCTAAATTGAAGAAAGTTGGCATTTGACTAGTTGCTTTGGGTTACAGCACCTTTTGATGCAGAGAGTATCAAACGCTCTCTGCACTGACAGTGTTTCGAAATCGAAAAATAAAAGTTGAATATACTGCAGCTTACCAGTCTCTAAACGTAGATGTGATGGCTGCATTACATTTTTTTCAAGCTGTTTTCCTTTATTTTCACCTGGTGATCCTGCCAGTAGAGTACTTCCTCTCCAAGTATGACAACTCTCAACTGAATGCAGCTTCTCTCACCTTTTTTACCCAGAACTCCTCTAATAATTTTCAGGTTTTAGGGAAACCCTGGTCGGATTAGTCCATCTGGGGTCATTGGTAGGGTTGCACCGATTCTAGTATCAGTGCCGATACAGAGCATTTGCACGAGAACTTGTACTCGTGTAAATGCTCAGATGCCTAATCCAATACCTGGACAGCCTCACAGATGATTGGTGCGGGCAGTTACAAGCACCGATCTCCCTGTGTGACTTTCAATAAAGCAGCTGACAGCCGCTTCTCCTCCTTTCCCTCCCGCGGCTTTCAGCTGCTTTCGTGAAAGCCACACAGGGAGATTTAACTGCCCGCACTGCCACACTGATCACCCCCAACTGTCCCCTCTATCCTCCTCCGGCTCCCCAGGTCCTCTGTGTCCTCCTCTGGGTCCCCCTCTGTGCTCCCCATGTCCTTTGTGTCCTCCTCTGGTCCCAGATCTGTCAGGATTGAGAGCAGAGGAAGGAGCCCGGTAAACATGTCATTTACCGACCCCTTCCTTTTCACTGACTCTGTCCATTTATAACTGAGCAGAGTAAACGGTGTTTAGCGATGCTTCAGTTTATGAATGAACAAAACCCTCTGTCTCCTGTGCATTCATCTTCAGTGCAGCTGAGGTTGCAGAGAAAGGAACTAGGGAATCTGTATCCAGAGTCCCCTTTCCCTGTCTCAAAGGGGAGATGTCAGGGGTCAATAAATATTTAAAAGTTAAATTGTAAGAAAAAAAAAAAAAAAAGAAAAACACCATGCGCCACCCCCACACACACACACACACACACACACACACACGCACATCTAAAAGTATTGTAAAAAAAAAAAATAATAATAACAACAACAAAAAATATATAAATTGTAAAATATAAAAATAAAATTGTAAAAAAACAAATAAAAAACTACTAACACAGTCCATGCCTCTTCATTGCCCATCAGTGCCACTGTCACATGACATAAAAAAAGTATTGATAATTGTACTCAGTCTTACAAACGTGGTATTGGTGCAACCCTAGTCATTTGGAATTCCTGCATTCACCTTGCTTGGGTGGTTGGAGGAATCTGTTGGAAGGAAAAAAACGAAAAACTGCACGTCTATGGTCAGCTTTGAACACCCCTTTCCAGTTTACTTAAACCACCTGGTGTCTCAAGGCAATCTAAAAACGGACCAGAAATCCAAGGGGTTAAAATCAACTCACAGCATTTTTGTTGAGCATCCAGTATGAAGCTGCCCATACATTGATCAGTTTTTTTTCAATCAGCCAGTACGCTGACCCAAAAAAATTAATGGATTCCCCTATCCACACAACAGAGGTGGATAGAGGAATCCTCCCTGCTATGCTATTTTATTCTGACAGTAGGACTCCTCGGCTGTCAGAATACACTGATCAGTGCTTCAGGTGACTGACTGCAACGCTGAGAAACAGTAATTTTCAAATAAGTTGTTCGTGAGCACTCGAAAAATTGAATTGAGTTCTTCCGAAAGAGAACAGCCATAGATGGATTAGAATTTGGCAGGTAACTGTTGAACCGGATGTATTTTCGGTCAGCTCTAGTTATCTGGACATGATCTCTGGGCTTTCCTGCTCTCCCGTACTTCATTGGCTGCAGCGGATGGCAAGTAAGAGATTAGGGTTTTAACAGACCCCTGATTTTGCCAAAAGGAGTACTTGTCACCTGCCCAATGCCATCACATAAAGGACTTGTTAGTATTTTTATGATAGTAAAAAAAAGTACTTGGGAAAATAAAAAATAAATAAATAAAAAAATTAAAAAAAAAAAGTAAAACCAACCCAGCTGCCCCATGTGAACAGTGATTGCACAACATGTTATGCTAGGTATCGCTGCGAACATCGGAGTGAGAGCAATTATTCTAGAGTAACCATTAACCCTAAAATGATCATCTGTAGAGGCCTTTAAAGCATCACCTATGGACAACTTTGGGTATGGTAGTTTTTCGTCATGTCATGGTTACAAGCAATTTATAGGCTTAACATGTTTGGTATTTATTTATGAGACACGTCCTGATATTTAAATTTAAAAAATGGGTATAATACTGTGTTTGTAAGCACCAAAATATATTTTAGTGTATTTTTCCTGAAAATATGTATTCGATAAACAGCTGGGCAAATATTGTGCAACATAAAAAATTGCAGCTGCCACCATTTTATTCGGCAAGGATTCTGCTTTCATAAAATACATGGGTTTTAAGTCATTTTCTAGCAAATAATGCAGATTTTAATATGTCTGTCAAAAAAAAAATCCTTAGAAAGCAAAGTTGGGAACCCTATCACCAGACTGTTCATTTCGGCAACAAAACTTCCTATAATATTGTAAGAGCATTTCATATCATAGCTTTAATGCATGATATTTACATGTAAAACCTTCATTATGTAAATCTGCAAAAGCCCTGAAACTGCAGCTGGGTATCACTGTCTTACATACGTCAGCAATACGTCCTATAATTCCTTTATAGGATTTCCTTTCACTCCTCCCCCGTTAGCTACATAAAAGGTTATGCAATGCGGTAAAGGGAGGGGCAAAGGAGCTGGGTCAGCAAAGTAATTAAACACGTCCAGTAGAGGAGAAGGATATGGTGTACTGACAGAGATGGGCTATGCTAGATTCTTCTAAAGTAGTCAAAGAAAGTTAAGAGACATTATTATTTTGCATTACAATTATTTGTTGAAAAGGTAAAGCAGGGCAAGCAAACATTTGTCTTTTTGTGCTTTTACCTGTGGATGTTGGTGGCAGGGTCTCTTTCTACGTAACCTGTCAGGACAGAAATATGGCAGATAGGGAGTCTTTGAGATGGGCCAAGCCTATGCACATTTGGTGTTCTGACACCTAATATACACATACTTGTATGTGACTCATCCAGCCATAAAGGAAGGGTGAGGTGAACAGTCCAAGATCATTCAAGTCAGAACAAGTCAGGAATGGCAGCTGCCACACTTCTATCCTGACAGGTTCACTTTACTTCTCCTTTGAAATAAATGCTCCACAATTCCTGTAGCCAGGTCAAAATATAGCCTTGAAGTCCCTGCAGCTCTGAGAACAACACTGTGCATGCAAGGCTTCCTTCACACTGCAAAGGAGGTGGAGCAGGAACATGAATGACTTGACTTATTCCTGAAGGACTAGGTATATCCTCAATTAGACTGCAGAGACCTTCTGATAGGTGGAGATGGGAATCCCTAGCTTGTAGATGCACAGGGTGATCCCAGAACATAAATTTACTGGTGACTAGCCCCATGCACACTGGGCATTTGCTATAGTGACCGGAAATGGTTTTCTTATCCATATCATAATAGACGAGTAAACTATAGTGACCAGAAATGTTTTTTCCTATCTGTATGATCCTAGGGGAGTAAACTATAGTGATCGGAAATGGTTTTCTTATCCGTAGGATCATAGAGGAGTAAACTATGGTGACTGGAAATGGTTTTCTTATCCATATGATAATAGAGGAGTAAACCACCGTGACTGGCAATGGCTTCTCCTATCCGTATGAGCATAGAGGAGTAAACTATAGTGACCGGAAATGGTTTTCTTATCCATATGATCAGAGGAGTAAACTATAGTGACCGGAAATGGTTTTCTTATCCATATGATCACAGAGGAGTAAACTATAGTGACCGGAAATGGTTTTCTTATCAGTATGAGCATAGAAGAGTAAACTATAGTGACCGGAAATGGTTTTCTTATCCATATGATCATAGGAAGGAGTAAACTATAGTGATCGGAAATGGTTTTCTTATCCGTATGAGCATAGGAGGAGTAAACTATAGTGATCGGAAATGGTTTTCTTATTCATATGATCATAGGAGGAGTAAACTATAGTGACCGGAAATGGTTTTCTTATTCATATGATCATAGGAGGAGTAAACTATAGTGATCGGAAATGGTTTTCTTATCCGTATGAGCATAGGAGGAGTAAACTATAGTGATCGGAAATGGTTTTCTTATCCTTATGATCATAGGAGGAGTAAACTATAGTGATCGGAAATGGTTTTCTTATCCGTATGAGCATAGAGGATTAAACTATAGTGACCTGTAATGGTTTTCTTATCCATATGAGCATAGAGGAGTAAAACTATAGTGACCGGAAATGGTTTTCTTATCCATATGATCATGGGAGGAGTAAACTATAGTGACCGGAAATGGTTTTCTTATCCATAGGAGCATAGAGGAGTAAAACTATAGTGACCGGAAATGTTTTTTTTTATCCATATGATCATAGAGGCGTAAAACTATAGTGACCGGAAATGGTTTTCTTATCCGTATGAGCATAGAGGAGTAAACTATAGTGACTGGAAATAGTTTTCTCATCTGTATGATCGCTATTTCCCTAAAACGCTTGGCAAAGCATGGTCTACTAACAGCTCACAGATATTAGGAAATTGTTCACTAAGGTCTCTGTGAACTTATATATGTACAGATTAAAATAACAGCTTTTGGCTACTAGATAACTTAGTTTTCGTGAAGATTAATCTTACTCTATAAATGTAGTTATGCTCACTAAATGCATTTTATATCACTTCACTGCATAGAAATACATGCATTGTATTGTATCTAAATAGTGGGGGTTTCACACATTAGTTGATCATGTTTTTTGTTTTGCTGACCACACAGGAACAAAAGGTAAAATCTTATTGGTTGCTTCGATTTTCCTCCATTTGCACCATTGCATTAATTAAATATGAAGAGGCATTCCTCTTCTGCGAAGACTGTATGCATTAATCTTACTATAGGATTCAGGAGGCGAAGAAGGAAATCCCTTGTGTCCTACCACTGTAGTATGAGTGTTACAGCTACCCCTGTAAACATCTTGTGTTCTATAATGGAGGAGAGTTGTCCATCCTGTTCATGTGTAATTTATAACCATGATCCATGGTCCTAATAAACCTGCGCTTCTGAAAACACAAAAATTCCCATGTGAACACAGCAAGGTGTAATTGCTGACAATTCAGCACATCACTTTGTATTCTGCAGTCATTGATTGGGAAATGCAGAAAGACAAGCACAGTATACAGAAAGCCTATGACCTTAAATCAGCCTTCTTTAATCACGGTTCCTCAAGAGGTGTGCTAGGGGTTCCTTTTGCGATGAGCAATTTCTGCCTCTTACATAAGCTAGCACTGATGCCAATATTCTTTTTAGCCATCTATAAAGGGGGGCATTCTTCCCCACTGCCCGCCAGTGCGCGGGGCATTCTTACCCCTGCCCGCCAGTGCGAGGGGCATTCTTCCCACTGCCCGCCAGTGCGAGGGGCATTCTTCCCACTGCTCGCCAGTGCGAGGGGCATTCTTCCCACTGCCCGCCAGGCTGAGGGACATGCTTCTCACTGGCCACTAGTGCGAGGGGCATGCTTCCCACTGACCGCCAGTGTGAGGAGCATTTTTTCCCACTGACCGCCAGTGTGAGGGGCATTTTTTTCAACTGTTCGCAAGTGTGAGGGACATTCTTTCCACTGACTACCAGTGTGTAGGGCAATATTCCAAGTGACCATTGCGCTAATGCCCAGAGAGCTGTAGATATAGTAATTACTACCAGGGGTTGCCCAAGACCATAATGTTATTTCAAGGGTTCCTCCATGTTAAACAGGTTGAGAAAAGCTGTCCTACATACTGTACATGTACAATACATAAAAACCTGATACTTAACTAAAACAAAATTTTACAAAAGGAATTTTGACTGGCTTCTGCAATGTTTTTCTTGGCAATGAGCACCTATTATGAAAAGTGATGCCTCCACCTGAAATAAGGGTTAACTTCAAACCGGTATGGAATGTGGCACTGCTCCTACTTGCAGCTCTCCTTTTACTAGACTCAGGAATTCACCATGGGCTGGATCGTTCTACTTCACTCTTCTTCAATCCATACAGAAGCGTGAATGTATAAATATTATTACAGCTACATTCATAACAGCATTAGGAAAGGAGAATATTCAACATGTATCTGGAAATAATGCCATGCTAGAGGCCTCTTCTGACCATCATGGGGTTAAACAGAAAACTTAACAGAAAGGGTTAAGTATTCACAATATGTATCACTAAATCTTGTCTCCAGAGGAGACACCAATTTGAGGACATATTGACTGCAGGGTTTTTCCGAGTAATACAGCTTCCTCGAGGGCATCCTTCAATCCCTTGGTGCAACATTCCTTCCCACACTGTAATAACTAAGAATTCATCACACGTGATTAGCCATTGTATGGAACAGAGCACCTCCGCACTGAAATATACGGAGACATCCACTGACAAGACACTGGCCATTGGGTCAGAAAGAATAGAATGACATCACATCGCAGTGTGAGCGCTGGAATGTCAAAGGATTGTGGCAAAGAGAACCGTATCAGCAGGCCGGGCAAAAATGTGCCATTGCCATGCTTGGCCCCATGCAAGATCACATTTAGCACATGGATGGATGGACATATGGAAGGATAGATAGATAGATAGATAGATAGATAGATAGATAGATAGATAGATAGATAGATAGATAGATAGATAGATAGATAGATAGATAGATAGATAGATAGATAGATAGAGATATTGCATAATAAAAAAAAAGCCATGAAGGCACGAGATGCAGTGTGCAATATGTAATGATTTATTAAGGCCACACCATAGGAGCAAAACATAGTCTACCATCCAACCAACCAGTCTCATGCAGATGTGGGAGATTTACCAGCCCCATGCAGATGTGGGAGATCCACCAGCCCCATGCAGATGTGGGAGATCCACCAGCCCCATGCAGATGTGGGAGATTTACCAGCCCCATGCAGATGTGGGAGATTTACCAGCCCCATGCAGATGTGGGAGATTTACCAGCCCCATGCAGATGTGGGAGATTTACCAGCCCCATGCAGATGTGGGAGATCCACCAGCCCCATGCAGATGTGGGAGATCCACCAGCCCCATGCAGATGTGGGAGATCCACCAGCCCCATGCAGATGTGGGAGATCCACCAGCCCCATGCAGATGTGGGAAGGCTACCAGCTCCATGCAGATGTGGGAAGGCTACCAGCTCCATGCAGATGTGGGAAGGCTACCAGCTCCATGCAGATGTGGGCCATCACTCCTGCAGCACTATAATGCTGTACCTGTCTACTACATACTCAGGGGGGTGGGGGTGGAGGGGGTGCCTGGAGGCAGAATGGTGTGAAAGGTAGCTTGTTTTCCATGTTGTGGGTTTAGGGAATGAATACGTAAGATCCTCCCCTGACAACCTAATACCACTCCACCCAATAGATTGATTTTCAGTAGCAGACAGCCCCTGGTTCTAGGTAAGGGGAGGCACTGCAGTGCCTGGATTCTTCACCAAACAGCACAATCCATCAGATCAGATCAGAGACAGGGGCTCAACACCACTGGGTCCTATCTTCAGATCAGAGAAGGGGGCTGAGCATCCCAAAACGGTGTCCTATCATCAGAGAAGGACTCAGCACCCCAATACTGGATACTATCATAGAATCAGATAAGGGGGCTCAGAAACTCAATACTGGAATCTATCAGATCAAAGAATAGGGTTCAGCACCTCAATACTGGATCCTATCATCAGATCAGAGGGTTCAGCCCCCCACCACTGGATCCTATCATCAGATCAGAGGGCTCAGCCCCCCAATACTGGATACTATCATAGAATCAGATAAGGGGGCTCAGAAACTTAATACTGGAATCTATCAGATCAAAGAATAGGGTTCAGCCCCCCAATACTGGATCCTATCATCAGATCAGAGGGTTCAGCCCCCCACTACTGGATCCTATCATCAGATCAGAGGGCTCAGCCCCCCAATACTGGATCCTATCATCAGATCAGAGGGCTCAGTCCCGCAATACTGGATTTAATCATCAGATCATAGGGTTCAACCCCCCCCCCCCAATACTGGATCCTATCATCAGATCACAGGGTTCAGCCCCCAATACAAGATCCTATCATCAGATCACAGGGTTCAGCCCTCAATATCAGATCCTATCATCAGATCAGAGGGTTCAGCCCCCCACCACTGGATCCTATCAGGAATAGACTAAGATACTATCATAGGTCATAACCCCCCCGACTCGGGAGACTAGACTACTATCCTAGGTCACCACCCCCCGACTTGGGAGACTAGACTA
>BLSH010429415.1:299572-321743 GCA_018402905.1 Glandirana rugosa | reverse complement strand
CAAAGGGGGGTTTAGGTTTCGTCCGGGAAGTCCAGAGCATACCTTAAATTCCCCTTGGGGCACGGTTTTAAAATTTTTTTACTACACCCCAAGGGGGGTTTTTGGTTTGGACCAGGAAGTCCAGTCCATACCTTAAATTCCCCTTGGAGCACGGTTTTATTTTTTTTTTTGATACACCCCAAGGGGGGTTTTAGGTTTGGTCTGGGAAGTCCAGCCCATACCTTAAATTCCCCTTGGGACACGATTTTAAATTGGTGAAGGAATGACCCGTGAATTTGGGGGGAGGACGGATCTTGTTAAAAGTCAAAAGTCGCGACAGCGTAAAACTTACTGTTAACGCGCCAGCACGCTGCAACATGGGTAAAGCTCTATTTGTGGGAAAAAAAGGACACAAATTTTATTTGGGTACAACGTCGCACGACCGCGCAATTGTCATTCAAAATGCGACAGCGCTGAAAACTGAAAATTGTTCTAGGCAGGAGGGGGGTTTAAGTGCCCAGTAAGGAAGTGGTTAAATTTTAGCACAGGGTTCCCCTTAAATTCCATACCCGACCTGAAGGGTCTGGTTTGGATTTTGGGGGGAACCCCACATAGTTTTTTTTTTTATTTTGGCACGAGGTTCCCCTTAAATTCCATACCTGACCTGAAGGACCAGGTTTGGTTTTTGGGGGGAACCCCACATCATTTTTTTAAAATTTTGGCACGGGGTTCCCCTTAAATTCCATACGAGACCTGAAGGGCCTGCTTTGGATTTGGGGGGAAACTCCACGTCATTTTTTTTTTAATTTTGGCACGGGCCCTGCTGGGCCTTGGGCGCTGGCGGTTCCAGAACACTGTAACCCCTTGCAGTGACTCTTTTTAGACGCAGGAACGGGTCCTGCTGTTGTAAATTAGTTGAACCACTTAAGCCCCGGAGCCCTTTTTTACACTTGTTGTTTACAAGTTAAAATATTTTTTTTTGCTAGAAAATGACTTAGAACCCCCAAACATTATATATATTATACACCCTAGAGAGTAAAATGGTGATCGTTGCAATACTATTTGTCACACAGTATTTGCGCAGTGGTCTTTCAAGCGCAATTTTTTGGGAAAAAAATTGCTTTTTTGGGTTAAAAAATAAACAACAGTAAACATAGCCAAATTTTTTTAGTATATTGTGAAAGAGGATGTTACGCCGAGTAAATAGATACCATACACTTCATGGTTGAAAATTGCGCAGACTTGCGGAATAGCGACAAACTCCGGTGCTTAAAAATCTCCATAGGCGCCGTTTTAAAAATTTTTAACGGTTACCAGGTTAGAGGTGCAGAGGAGGTCTTTTGCTAGAATTACTGCTCACACTCTGGCGATCGCGGCGATACCTCACATGTGTGGTAGGAATACCGTTTTCATATGCGGACGTGACTTACGTATGCATTTTAATTGCTGCGCGAGCTTGCGGTTATGATGGCGCTTTAAATTTTTTTTTTTACTTTTTTATTTATTTATTTTTTTTAACACAGTTTAAAAAAAAACAAAAAAAAATGATCACTTTTATTGCTATCACAAGGAATGTAAACACCCCTTGTGATAGTAATATATGGTGACAGTTACTCTTTATGGAGGGATGGGGGGTCTACGGTGATCCTGAATACTATCATTTTTTTTAAAACCGGCGCCGTTTGCTGCCGAGTAAACTAGAAGAGACGTTGTCATGTTTCTTCTGAAAATGTACGAAGGAATCCCGATTGAAGCCGATTCTGGCTTCTACAGGGACTCCACACAGCGGTCAGAAGTGTCAGACGGAGCTCTGGTCTCCTGGTAGGACGGGAGACCAGAGAAGTGCGGCGGACGGAGGCGGGAGGGGGGGTGTCCCTTCCCACTCCCTGGGATAAAGACTGAGCGGCTTTCGAGCCGGATCAGCCATTATCACCGGATAGTGCTCTAAAAAATGGTACCGGGGTATAGCCTGTAGCTGCATCCACTTAAAGCTGCCGCTGTTTATAAACGACGATTCGCGTTAAGTGGTTAAAAATTGTGAAGACATGCCCCAGTCAAACAGGTGGTGAAATTGGGCCTTGGGTGTTGTCGGTGCCAGAACACTGTAACCCCTTGTAGATACTTTTGTTGGGCACAGGAACGGGCCGTGCTGTTGTAAATTAGTGTAACCACTTAACGCGAATCACTGTTTATAAACGATGGCTGCTTTAAGTGGAAGTATTGGGGTATAGTCTGTAGCTACAGGCTATACCCTGGTACCGTTTTTTAGAGCAGGTGGCCGGCTATCCGTTGATAACAGCCGATCTGGCTCGGGAGTGTGGAGTCCCTGTGGAAGCTGGAATCGGCTTTCGATCGGGACTCCTTCCTACATTTCTGGAAGCAACATTTCTGGAAGCAATGTTACTCGGCGGCTAACGGCGCCGGTTTAAAAAAAAAATGACAGTATTCAGAATCGCTGAATACTGTGAAGTGTAAAGGAGGGATGGGGGTATTTTAGTCATGTACATGCTTTGGCCAATCAGCGGGCGGCATTCCATTTGAAAACATTATGGGGCACGCAAAGTTGCCACGACCACCCCATAATATCCGGGTTTCCTCGAAAAAATGAACAGCCGATGTTCGGGCCGAACTCACGTTTGACCCGAACATAAAGCCCATCCCTACTCCACATCACTGGGGCCAGGTGAGATACTAGGGGAAGGTCTACTGATCAGTAATTGATATATACTCTGATGTCTGATGGTAGTACTGTCCACTGATCAATAATTGGCATATACTCTGAGGTCTGATGGGAGTACTGTCCACTGATTAATAATTGGTATATACTCTGGTGTCTGTTGGGAGTACTGTCCACTGATCAATAATTGGCATATACTCTGATGTCTGATGGGAGTACTGTCCACTGATCAATAATTGCCATATACTCTGATGTCTGATGGGAGTACTGTCCACTGATCAATAATTGGCATATACTCTGGTGTCTGATGGGAGTACTGTCCACTGATCAGTAATTGATATATACGCTGGTGTCTGATGGGAGTACTGTCCGCTGATCAATCTGTGTATTATGCAGTCCTGTGCCCAGCGCTCTGTGTATTATGTAGTCCTGTGCCCAGCGCTCTGTGTATTATGCAGTCCTGTGCCCAGCGCTCTGTGTATTATGCAGTCCTGTGCCCAGCGCTCTGTGTATTATGCAGTCCTGTGGCATTTGCCCATAAAAAAAAAAAAATATGTCCCCGGATATTATTTTAAAAAATCTGGTCACCTTACTTTAAGCATTTGATAAACTGTTACAAGCATAACTATAAAATCTAATCAATGAGTGCAACCTTTATGCTGGAGAATCCAGAATGAATGTTATTGGAATGGTCAGTTTTCTTATAGGTTCTGTTCCATTAACTGTTTGTTTTATAAAATTAGGTTTCGTACAAGCACTAACATCTAAGGTGATTCCTTAATAATTGCCACTAGATGTCACTGTGTACATTCATTTTCAAAGTTAAGTGTGTAAAGCAGTGAACTAGGCAATAACGATGTGGAGCAAACTAAGCAATGAGGATTTACAAAGTACAGTAGAAAATGGTATTTGAGTGCTTTCTCTTTTACATTTTTGCAGTTTTTTGCATTACTTTATTGAACAAACTTAATTTTGTGCATCCATTTAGGGCTGCGTGTTTCCACATGTGCAGCCATGTGGTGGGGGTGCACCCTGCTCTTTAACTCATTTTTGACTGGCATCAGCTGCTCCCCTAGACTTACTGAAGCGCTAAGTGCATGGGATCCTCCTCTGCACACCATGAGAGAGGCATCCCCAGGAGGCCCCCAGCCTGGCCTGACCAGCACCAACAACATAGCTCCCAACTGTCTCTGATTTTGAGGGACTGTCCCCGATTTGCAACAAAGTCCCTCTGTCCCTCTTCCCCCCTTATTTGTTCCTCATTTTGGTCTGATCCATATAGTTGTATATAAAATGCATTTTTTATCTTTCAAAAAGTGTCTCCAATTGCTAAACCTTTCATCCATTTCTAAACAGCTGCATTTGTAAATTTCAAAAGGCAGTATAAAGGAAAACTAGTAGTAAAAAAAAGCACCTGTGGGGGGACGTGGCCTGAAGGGGAGCATGGTTGACGCTTCTCCACGGAGCTCCGGCCAACCTGTACCTTATCCAGCACCATCCATCCCAGCGCAGGACGGGTGAGCCATCCCAACACTCGGGGGGATACAACAACACCCCAGCTACATCACCACTGAGGAATCATGGTGATAGGTGCCCCCAGCATCCCGCGATTCGAGCCGCCAGTGCAGCCTCCTTACCAGTCACAGGCCGTCCTTTGCCTGGCATCCATGGGCCCATCCATCCACCCCTAAATGAGGGGACATCTGCCATCCATCCCCCCAAAGCCCTCCATTTCGGGGACGACTGCCGCGTATGGCCCGGCCGCGTCCACTAATTGAGGCCATGGCTTCAGTTGCGGCCTAGTCGGAGGTCTGCAGCAGCCACCATCTGGTGGTCAAAAACAGAATAACACCTAAGGCTACACACTATACTAAGGTGAATACCAAACAACAGCGGCCCCTGAACGTAGGGCACCAGGACAATTATAGAAGTGATTGACAGGAATAGAGGGATTGGCCAAATGCGGAGCAGGATGGCTGCCTAGGCCCTCATCTGGAGCAACGCAACCCCAAGCAACGCAGAGACCCATACAGACCCCCGCACGACCACACAAGAAGCAGCTGGTACACTAAAGACGGGGGCATGTCTAATAGGCGGGACGCGCCACCTGTTCCCCGCCGCCTGACCGACTACTACAGCCCAGCCACCATGAATGCAGCTCAAGCTGGCGATGGCATGGGGAACAATCGGATCACATCCCCTGACTGCCTGGATACCAGAGCACACTCCTCAACTCCCTCACAAAGCAGTGGCACACTGAACGGCCCCGAGGACGGCAGAGAGGAAGGAATGGACACTTTACCTGCTCCGGAGAGCTCTATTGCCACACACCCCTCTGACAGGGGTAAGAGAACAGCATCCTCCCCAGCTCTCTCACCAAGCAAAGGGCCGCAGCTTAAGAAACAACTTTGGGCCAAACCTGACATGGCTCCCCCTAACACACAGTGCACCACAGCCCTAATGGAGATACCAGCCACAGATAATCCCGTGTCAGAAGCCTCATTGAAAGCTATGCTTCTAACTCTACAAAGAGATCTCCACAGAGAGCTGCATGTCAACGTCCCAGATTCATGACAGGATAGATTACCTGGAAGATAGAACAGCAGTGTTGGAAGAACACATGCAAAACCATGTTAAGGCTCACAACAAACTACTTGATGCCCACGACCATCATACCTCAGAGATTCACAGAATAAATATGAAACTGGCAGATTTAGAAGATCGCTCGAGACGCCAAAACATAAATATTAGAGGAGTACCTGAGACTGTGAAACCTAATGAGATTACCGCATACCTTTAGAAGCTCTTCTCCACCCTAGCACCCCGACTACATGCCCGAGATTTCCTGATTGACCGAGCACATAGGATTGGAAAGCCGTCTCACCTGCCCTCTGACGTACCAAGGGGTATACTAGCAAAGATGCACTATTATCAAGTGAAAGAGCAAATTATGCACGTCGCAAAAAACACCAGACCTTTCCCTGCTCCATACGGCAAAATCCTACTTTTCAACGACCTGTCCAAAGCCACCATGAAAATGCTCAAAGCATTTGCTCCTGTCACTTCTATACTCCAGGAAGTTTGCCTATAAATGGGGATTCCCGACCAAATTACTGGTCACCTAAACAACACACCATTCCTATCCTGAACCCGAAGGACGGATACAAGAAGCTGACTAACTGGGGATTTCTGCCGCTCTCATCTGAACCATTGGAGCATGCAAGGAACAGCGCCAACCAGACGCCTCCACAGAACCACTCCTCTGACAAGGACTGACCCAATATACTCACGCAAATGTGGGTCTCACAAACATGACGACTCCAGTATGGGGCCGACAACCTTCAAAAACCCACCACCCCAGGTTATTGTGTGCCACGCACACTAATTGTTATTGTTTTTGTTCTAACATTTCTCTTTTTTTTCAGAGTGTTCAGTACCTACTGCTTTGCTAATGCTTAAACTGTTAGTTCATACGTTGTACCGGATCTAATCAAAAAGGTAGATACCTCAACCTGAATAGATTGAGACCTTTGAAATCTCATTATCCTAAATCCTTAGCACACTGTTGATTTGAGTCCATCTGGGACGGTGTACTTTTTTATAGCGAGGGGTCTGATCTCGTTCCTGTCACCTGCATACACTAGCCAAGCATGCCCATACAAATCACTTCCCTTAATGCCAAGGGGCTTAACTCGCCCTTCAAAATAAATCTGATGTGGAAAGAGGCCATACAGCAGCGAGCTGGTGTGATCTGTATACAAGAGACACACTTTCCAAAAGACAATCCACCAAAATGCTCTCATAAGAAATTCCCCCACTGCTTCATAGCTAATGCCCCAAAGAAAAACTTTGTTATGATAGCGGTCAGGGGTACTGTCTCGTTTACACTACATCATTGTGAGGCAGACGTTAAGGGCAGATTCCTAATTCTATCAGCAACTATTGAAAACCAATGCCTCACCCTAGTTAACATATACACACCCAACGCAGCCCAAGGGAAATTTTACCAAAAACTAATATCAAAACTGATTCCCTTCAGAACCAACCCCCTGATAATTTGCGGGGATTTCAATGACATCATTGATATTTCCCTCGACACATTCAATTCATTTAAACGACACCCGTCTGCCCTGGCCTCCCTTCTTCAAAAAGAAGACCTGTATGACCCTTGGAGGTGTCTGCATAATACGGAACGAGACTATACCTTTTATTCCCATCCTCGAGACTCATACTCTCGGATCAACCTGTTTCTCACAGACAAATATCTTCTCCAATTCATAACCAATGCACGCATAGGCGTGATCACTTGGTTGGATCACGCCCCGGTCTCGATTACTATATTTGAAAATATACAAGCTCCTAACCATACGGTCTGGAGACTAAACCCATCCCTCCTCACAGCTTCGATGAGTACGGACAGGATTCGATCCGAGATTGAGTCGTATTTCCAACAAAACTCCCATTCGGTTTCTGATCCTTCCATTGTTTGGAATGCGAATAAGGCCGTTCTGAGAGGTTTGTTCATCAAATTAGGCGCCCAACAAAAGAAAATGCATAGGGACACGACCAAGAGGCTGTTAACCAAAATAAGAGATCTGGAAACAAGGCACAAAAAACTCCTGTCCCCAGAACTCCTCACAGAATTAAAAAATACTAGACTACAACTTAGCGAACATCTCCACCACAAATTTGACTATTATGTCAAACGCCTCAAACTCCAGTTTTACTCATCGGCAAACAAGTCAGGAGCCTTTATGGCAAAACACCTAAAAAAACAAGCGGCAAGCAAAAAGATACATTTCCTAACTAACTCCCACAGCAAGAAACTGGTCAATTCCTTAGACATAGCCAATGAATTTGGATCCTACTACACTAAACTATATAACCTCAAATACTCGAAGGAAGCTAACCAACCCAAAGAGGATGAAATCGATGCATTCCTGGCATTGGTTCATCTTCTCTCTATCTCTCCGACACAACTAGCCAAATTATCGAAACCGTTCTCCACATCAGAAATACTAAACGCCATCAAAAAACTGCCCCTCCACAAAGCCCCGGGACCCGACGGGTTCCCAAACGAATACTACAAACCATTTGCACAACTTATCACGCCACATCTATGTGAAACCTTTAACCATTATGCTTCTATGGGGAAAATTCCCAGAGAAGCCCTAGAAGCCCTAATAGTCACTCAACCAAAACAAGCAAAGAGCCAGACAATCCAGCTAATTACCTCCCCATTTCTCTCCTTAACACGAACACTAAATTGTATGCCAAGATACTAGCCCAACGTCTCTCCAAGGTCATTACCCACCTGATACATCCTGATCAGGTGGGGTTTATACCCCACAGACAGGCGAGTGACGGCACAAGACACCTAATCGACCTGATACAGTGGGTGGAACATACCCGAACGCCTTCTCTGTTCCTTTCCCTGGACACAGAGAAGGCGTTCGACAGAGTGCACTGGACATACATGCAGAAAGTACTCCAGAAGTTTGACCTATCGGGAAGCTTCCTGACAGCAATTAATTTTGTCTATAGACCTTGGTGGCTGGCTGCTAATTTACCAATTTCTACTAGATTCTAATCATAAAAAGTTTTTTTCCTTAGCGCGGATATATTCTTGATAAATTATGAAATTTCCGACCCACTGGAGATCACCAATGGCACAAGACAGGGATGCCCATTGTCTCCTCTCATCTTTGCCATGGTGATGGTAGCACTTGCACAAGCTATAAGATCCTCGCTAGCAATAACTGGCATTAACGTTGGTAACGAAGAACACAAAATAGGGCTATACGCTGATGATGTCATCATCACTGTCACTGATCCCCAAACATCCCTCTCTCAAAAACTTTTAGACCAATTGTATCTCGGTACAAGGTTAATCACAACAAATCCACTATGATCGATCTAGGTATCGATCCGAAGATTAAAAACTACATATCTGAAAGCTCTCCCTTCCAATGGTCCACCAAGGCCTCACTCCCTTACCTAGGCATTCACTTAACATTCCCAAGTCAGCTCATTTTAACTACTAATCTCAACAACCTACAGGAGAATCTTCTGCGCATTTCCAAAGAATTGAGCTTAGTCCCATCCACTTGGGCAGGTATAATAGCCCAATCTAAAATGTATTTGCTCCCCCATATTTTGTACGTTTCACACAATCCCTATACCTCTCTTTCCCAATCAGTTACACCAACTGCAAAAATTGATTGATAAATTCATTTGGCAGAACAAGAGGCCTAGGATCAAAAAAGAAGCTTTACTTTCCCTGGTACATAGGGGTGGTATGGGAGCTCCAAACATCCAAGCATACCACAGAGCAGTAATTCTTGATCAACTAAAAGAATGGTGGACGCCCAACTCAAGTAAAACCTGGATCCAAATTGAAACTATTGCCGTCTCAACAGAAAACTTAAAAATCTTACTCTCAGCCATTACTCTCAACCTCAAACCGCAACACTATTTTATGGACACTGTTACAGCTGCTTTGAGAGTATGGTCTGCTTGTATTCAAAGGGAAGCAGGGATCCCTAGAAAGATCCTCTCTAAATTAAACCTGAAAGCGATAGAATTACTCTCACCAGACCTATCCTTTGAGGCGTGGCGTACAGCTGGACTGAATACACTTGACCAATTATACTCCTCCTCAGGCTTACTCTCATTCTCGCAACTTCAAAAGACTTATGGCATTCATAAATGGTTGGTTTTAACGTAACTTTATTCTTTCATGAGTTATTTACAAGTTTCTGACCACTTATAAAATGTGTTCAATGAGATGTGCAGCACCTGAAACTACGGATACTGGAAGCCTGTGCTAGCATTTCTCCTGCGGTGTTGCTATCAGTGTGTGAAGAGTGGGAGAAGAGGGTTGCATTGACAATCCAACACAATGGGCAGCACATTGAACACATTTTATAAGTGGTCAGAAACTTGTAAATAACTCATGAAAGAATAAAGTTACATTAAAACCAAGCACACCATTGTTTTTCTTCTGAAATTCCCAATAAGTTTGATGTGTCATATGACCCTCTTCCTATTGAAAAAACAAAAGTCGGATTCAAAATGGCCGACTTCAAAATGGCCGCCATGGTCACCACCCATCTTGAAAAGTTTCCCCCCTCACATATACTAATGTGCCACAAACAGGAAGTTAATATCACCAACCATTCCCATTTTATTAAGGTGTATCCATATAAATGGCCCACCCTGTTCTATACAGTGTGTGTGTGTGTGTGTGTGTGTGTGTGTGTGTGTGTGTTTTTTTTAATTCAGCAGCTAAATACCTTTTTTCATACTGCTGATGACCGCCCGCCACTCTTCACCCCCGATGTACGGATTACAGTGGGAGGGGCTGAGTTTCCCCTCTGACATCAGCCGGGCAGTCAAGTGATCACACATCAGCAACGCGAACAAAAAAAAACGCACGCACTGTCTAGTACATATTCTTATTGCAGAGGGGCTGGCAGGAATTGGCAGTTACTTTTTAGAGACAAAATAGCAACAGGAGGGGAGGGGCAGAGAGGAGAGGGGTTGCGGAGTGCATGGAGATTGTGCTCTCACTGCTGACTACGGAACTAACAGGGAGAGGGAGGATGAGGAGGGGGGAGATGCAGAGATGCACAGGGGAGAGCTGTTATGATGGAGGCACGTAAACTGACCATGATATCATGACTCAGCAGCCATGATAAATGTGGTCAGCTCACAGAGGGAAAGTCAGGACCAGGCAGGATTAACCAGGTACTGTAGAAGATAGAAATGGGCAATTGAAAAGGCAAAATCACTATGCTACAGCTTAAGGGACAGGAGTATGATTTTATTTGGGGGGAGTAACAATCACTTTAAGTATGTAAATGAAAACAGGAATGGTGGTCTCTGATGTAGTATTAAGGGTTTGTATAAACAAAGTAAACAATATATGATGAACTGCCTCAGACGACGTCTAGTGATGAAACGCGTAAGTGTGGCCGAACGTACAGCGTCATTTCCGGTTTTGATGGTTTCACAGCGTGGAACGCAGAGCGGGTGTAAGGGAAGGAGATCCAACCTTCCTCAAGCAGGAGGCGCCTGCTAGCTCTGTGCACTGGATGACAACAGTGTTTTGTTCTGGTTTTAATCTTTTAAATAAACGCATACTTGGTTTGAACTACTACACTATCGAGGATCCTCTGTTTCTCTATATACCGCACGGAGCCCTTGGGCAGGTGTGTGACGGTGACCCTAGGTGAATGGACCCGTCTGGCATACTGGAGTGAGGAGCGAACGAACGGCGTGGACCTACGTATCCCCATAGAGGAAAAGGAACTGATATAGGACCAAAAGACCCCATTTACCCAAGGCGTATTACCCCTGCAGGGGTAAGAAGATTCTGGTAAGTGAGGGCACATCAGGGGGAGCACGAGTGGATATCACCCCCCTTTCTCTGTCTCAACAGATATTAGAAGAGCACAAAAAGTCACTTTTTTGCACATGTTAAAACAACTTTTTTATATGTTTCATAAGTAAGGACGTTATAGGACTTTTTAATATTGGGGCTTCAATGTTTTATAATTTTTCCTTTATACATAGGAAACACTTTTTTACGGACATCTGTGGACTAGCGTTTCTAGGATGGTGTGGACACTGAGCACATAGCACTTATTTTACTTTGCATAATTTCTGTGTTTTTATGGAGGAATATGTTTTTATGGAGTAAGAATTATGTTAAGAGGAATGTTTACAGTGGACACCTGACACTCTTACACTTTCATTGCAGTTTTTACACAACCCTCAAATTTGTGATACATTGTTCACTAAGGTCAGGCACATTCAACTTTGCACATTAGTTGGGATCTGTATGGAGTAATTAACTTTAATAGAGGTCTTGATATTGGACACTAAGCACCCTATTCTTTACACGTCACTGCAATTTCTACAAAATATATTTTTTTTTTTTGATACATTGTTCACCACGGACATCTGAGTGGTTATTTAATCTGTATATACAGGGGAACTCTTCTCCCTGGGCACAGTTGGTCTGATCATATATTGTTTACTTTGTTTATACAAACCCTTAATACTACATCAGAGACAGTGCCATTGCTGTTTTCATTTACATACTTACCCTTCCCTGTGAAGAGGGAGTCCCTGGAAGGCAGCAGTCCCACACTTTAGATCATTTATCCTAGCGCGGGAATATATCCATTTTCTCAAACAATCACTTTAAAGCTGAACTTCATTTAGAAGGAGAAGTTGTGCTCTTCCTCTTCCTCCTACTCCCCTCTCCTCCGACATATTTGGCACATTTCTTTTTGGGTAGGAGGGCGAGTGCCTGGTACCCGCTCCCACCACCCCTTGGATTGCCTAGGGGATCCCAGCGGGAATTCTCTAACCGCAGGGACCAATTACAAAGTGCAGCGTGGCTCACGCATGCGCAGTGGGTATCCGACTGTGAAGCCGCAAGGAGTCACAGCCACCTGCCCACAATTAAGTTGCTGGCGCCTATGGACTGAAGACCAGTAAAAAAAAGGCTTGGGTGAGGACAGGACAGGATTCTAAGGTATTGAACTGAGCAGACTAACTGGATATATAACTTTATTTGCTTTATCTTTTATATTGTCTTATTTTGATATTATGTAATAATGATACATTAATGGACAAACAAATTGTATACATTAGAAATCTATTGTATATTTGGATAAGTGGTAATTTTTGTGTATTAAGAAAAACTATATTATTTTAATATAATTAGTTGCTTTAACCACTTCACCTCCGGAAGAATTTCACACTTTAGGACCAGAGCACTTTTTGCGATTCGGCACTGCGTTGCTTTAACTGAAAATTGCGCGGTTGTGCGACGTTGTACCCAAACAAAATTTGCGTCCTTTTTTCCCACAAATAGAGCTTTCTTTTGGTGGTATTTGATCCCCTCTGCGTTATTTCTGATCGCCGCTATAAACAAAAGACGAGCGACCATTTTGCAAAAAAATTCACATTTCTTACTTTTTGCTAAAATTCAAATCCCAAAAAAAATATAAAAAAACATTTTTTTCACCTGTTTGGGCCGATTTATATTCTTCCTCATATTTGTGATAAAAAAAATCGCAATCTGCGTTTATTGATTGGTTTGCGCAAAAATGGCCGCGTTTACGGATGATGAGAATTCATTTCTGGGTTTTTTATTTTTTTTTATTTTTTACTAGTAATGTTGGCGATCTGCGATTTTTATCGGTACTGCGATATTGCAGCGGACATGTTGGACATTTTTTACACTTTTTTGGGACTAATGACATTTATTCAGCGATCAGAAATTTAAATGTCCACTGATTACTGTATAAATGTCATTGGCAGTGAAGGGGTTAACCTGCAGGGGGAGATCTAGGGGTTAACTGTGTTCCCTGGGTGTGTTCTTACTGTTGGGGGGTTGGGCTACCATGGGCATGAGAGATCTAACTGATCCCAGTGACAGGGATCAGTAGTCACTGTCAGAATGGGGAACCGCCGTGTTTACATCGGCAGTTCCCAGTTCTTTGCCTGTGGCCGCTCATCGCGGCTCGCCGGCGGACATCGAGTCCGCCCGAGCCGCGGGCAAACTCCTCAGGAGTGCAGCGGAGCGCGCGCGCCCCCTAGCGGCCATTTGCAGATCGCCGTCTTTTTACGGCGATTCGCGGCCAGCGTCCACACTGCCGCTGTAAATATGCGGTAGGCAGTGTGGAACTAGTTAAATAAAGAATTAAAAAGAAAAAATAACAAACATGTTATGCCTGCCTCTTGGAAGCTACACTGGGCTCTGGGTGGAGGACAGTCAGGTCCCCGTAGCTGCTGTCTGTTTTTTTAAAGATCTGAGTTTTGGAAAAAGGCTGCATGCATGGGTTACATGTGTAATCGTTTCTTAGCCTGAGGGGTGTTTAGGTGGAGGTTAGGGCTTTGTTTTGTATAATGTTGTAGTTTGCTAGTAATACAATTATGTTTCTTTGTATATAGTTCTAGTTATGTTTTTTTGGCAAAAAGCCGTTTTTTTTTTTTTTTTGTTTTTTTTTCTGCTGATGTAAGCCTGTTTGTTTTTGTTTATTTATGTATATATTCTTTCTTATTTATTTTTGTATATATGTAAATTGTTTTAATAACGCGCTGTATGCTTGTAAGATTTTTAATAAACAAAAAATGACACTGGGCACCTCCACACCCCTACCCTACACTTACCAAGTACAGCTAAATGTCTACCATTTAAAAGCTTTTCTGGCAGTGTATTGTGAAGCCATTCTGCTCTGCCTTGGCAACTACAAGTATGCGGTCATTCCATATTCATAGATTATTCATAAATGATTCAGTTGAGCAGCTTAAAGCGGAGTTCCACCCTGTTAAAAGTCAGCAGCTAAAAAAGTGTAGCTGCTGACATTTCGGACACTCACCTGTCCCACGCTCCAGCGATGCGGCCGCCCGATGGCTCGCTCTTCTCCCCCTCCCCTTGGCGGCGCTGGCATCATAAGCGTGGGCACCCAGCGTTGGCTTCAAAGCCGGGTGCACACTTCACTTGCGCCAGTTGCGCTGCGCCTTGTGAATGGCCGGCGTATCTTCTGGGACCTGTGACGTGTCCCAGAAGATCGACGAGAGGGACGGGGGGAAGGTGAACTTCCTTCTGGAGCCTCAGCTCTAGGACAGGAAGTGGACCTGGGGCCCTGTACAGAGTCTCCGGCCCCCTCCCCCCCCAAAAAAATGACATGCCAATTGTGGCATGTCAAGGGGTCACCTTCCTTTAATGCGGAAGTTCCACTTTTGAGCGGAACTCCGCTTTAAAAAAGGAACATACAGGTACCATGTACAGTAACTGCACTTATTTTAAATGCTTTAAAATAATTGCTCACTGCCCTGTTCTAAAAAGTAAAAAAGAGAAAAAGTCACATACTCAGGACAGCCCCTGGGAGTGTACTGTAGCACCTCACACTCTTTACATGAAGCACTGACAATTTCCATCTTTAAAAAGAGGCTCTTCCCACAGATTCCCAGTTTTAGTGTTTCCTCCAGCTTGGAAGGAAATGTGGGGAGGCTATGCTCTTTAAGGTTCTGTTCTAGGAGAGAGTGGTTGTCTTACCTATTTTACTTTTTGTCTTTTTAGACACTGAGGATGGTGCATGTGGAACCCCCAAGCACTCCCTCTTTATGGGCAGTGGCTGCTTCCTCTCCTCTGGCAAAGCCAGTAATGCCCATTGGTCCTTGGTTTTTTTTTTCTTCTACTGACACCATGGCCCCTAGCCCCCCCCCCCCCCCTTCTTTTCTGGGCTTGGGGAGGAAGGCAGTACCATGTTCAGATTGCAAAGAAGCAGCCTCTACAGCATTTCTGGGTGGCACAAGACATCGATGTCAGAGAGGGAAAATTTCCAGGTCAGTGTGCGGTATTAGTTCTGGACACTGTATACACAGATGGGAGGAGGAGGGTTAAAGCTGGTGTATTCTGGTTTGGGTCCATTGCAGCAGTGTTCTTGGATTCTAGGGGTCTGGAGGCCATGCCCTATTTGACCATACTTCTTTGCTGCACACTCTGCACCATGGAGGAAGCAGGAGGATCCATGGCAGCAGTGACAAGCGCAGGCACCAGCAAAGCCCAGGTAAACTTTTTACTTTTTTCAGACCAAAGTCCCTGATAAACCTCAGCCCACTTTGAAAAAAGTGTACCTGATGTAGAGTGATATTATGGGATTCTTGGATAAAAGCCCTTATGTAAAAGCTGCATTGCTTTTCTTGTCAAAGAGGAAAGATCCACTGTAAGTACATTTTCAGTTGAGGAGGAATTATGTGCTATGTTTCAATCTTTTTACACCATGTTGTCCAGAGTGTCTACCTCCCACATGTATACAACAAACTGCAAGGCTACAAGCCACGCCGCTCCAGGTGAGGTAAGAGTGATGACCTTCTCTCCACAGGTGCTGGTTCAGTCCATCAACTGGAGATGCACATGTAGAAAAGTATGGATAACCGCACACTGGAGTTTGAAGGAGTTATGTTGACTGACCACCACCTTGGAATTGTTATTACTTGATTAAATAGCTGGGGTGGAGGGGTGAGACGGGGACCACCCCAGGTCGGCCGCTGTCTGCCCTCTCCCCCATCTAGGTTGGTTCACTTCACCTCTGTTTACGCAGATTGCAGTGCGCTACTGGCAACATTTTGCACACTAGCTTCAGGGATTGTCTGCAAGTCAGTGCAGCCCTCTGAACCTATTCACATCTTTACTGCTATTACCTTTTTTCTGCCTCTACTTCTCATCTATTTCCACATCTTCAATATCCTTCTCTTCTCCCCCCTTTCGCTCCAACCCTTCTCCTCCCCCCTGAGATGGGCACGGTTAAGATACTCTCCCTCAATGCAAGGGGACTCAATACCCCAGAAAAAAGACGGATGCTCCTGGATGAACTGAAACGTTCCCACACAGACGTGGCGTTTATCCAGGAAACACATTTCAGGAATGACAAACTCCCTGTTCTGAAAAATCAATACTATCCTGTGACCTACCACTCGACCAACCAAATGGCTAAAAGACGTCTCTATATTGATGTCCTGCCGTCTCCCCTGGAAGTGCCAACATACTGTGGCCAACTCTGGGGGACATTTTGTTTGTAAAGGGCTTAATTGGAGAAGTGAAGGTTACTTTCGCCACCCTCTATGCCCCAAACGATCGGTAAGATTGCTTTCTTGCTGGAACGCTGGACAAGCTTCTTGAGTTCTCAGAAGGACAACTGATATTGGGCGTAGATTTCAATGTCCCTTTGAGTCCTCCGGTTCATACGTCCTCAGGCACCTCCTCAGTCCCTTCTGGCGTTCTCAAACGCATAGCACAATCCCTTCATAGGGCCCAACTGATTGACATCTGGCGTTTAATGCACTCGGGAGAAAGGGACTATTCCTTTTACCCCCCCCATAAGATATACACCCGCATAGACTACTTCTTAGTGCCCCACGCACAACTACATGCAGTACAAAACTTAACAATAGGTACGATAACGTCAGACCACACCCCGATTGAATTGATTTATAAACTCTCAGAAGTCCCCAACTCTAGAGGTTCTGGAAACTAAATGAAAGCCTTTTGCAAACTCCGGAAGTGGTAGACGATATCAACAAAGAACTGAATCAATATTTTGAGCTAAATGCCCAACCAGAATGCGATCTGGGGATTTTATGGGAGGCTCACAAAACTGTAATCAGGGGAATTTTTATCAAGCATGGGCCGAGGATTAAAAGAAAATGGGAGGAGAAACTATCATCCCTCTTGAGCGATATTTACAGAGTAGTCATAATATAAACATGCACCAACTTCAACAATCGAACGAGGCCTTATGTCACTCCGTGGCTAGATCAATCAGGTAACAAAAACAGCCAAGTTACATCTCCCACATACGGACCCCCACGGGCCAAAAAGCCATGCTCCCTAAACAGATAGTGCAGCTCCCGAAGCTACCCCCGGTAATTAGAGAGGAATTGGAAGCACAGATAGATTTAGAAGAGCTGTAACATGCAATTAATATCTCTAAACCAGGCAAAGTCCCAGGACCGGATGGCTTCCTACTATCATATTACAAACTATTTTTCCCAACCTTAGGCCCCCATATGGTGAGGCTATTCAACAATATAGGATCAGAAATGTGCTTCCAGAGAGACACCCTAAAAGCCCACATCACGGTGATTCCAAAGGAAGCCAATGATCCAACCAATTGCGGGAGTTACAGGCCCATATACCTACTAAATTGTGACATCAAACTATTCACTAAGATTATAGCCTTGCATATTTCACAACTCCTCCAACAACTAATACATCTTGATCAGGTGGGTTTTACACCCTCGAGGGAAGCCCGCGATAACACACTTAAAGCACTAAACCTAATTCACTCAGCACAAGTGGCACGAACACCGTGAGTGTTAGTTGGAACATACGCCAAGAAGGCGTTTGATTGCGTAAACTGGCAATTTCTGTTTGCAGTTCTGTAACATATAGGTCTGGGGAAACACATGCTTACCTGCATATTGAATTTTTATTCATGTCCAATGGCCCAAATCAAGGCAAACAGGATTTTATCGAACCCCTTCCCCATCACGAACGGGACAAGACAGGGATGCCCATTATCCCCGCTGCTCTTTGCCCTCTCTCTAGAACCGTCTCTCTGTGCGGTCCACTTGAACCCAGATATCTTGGGAATTTCGGTAGGTAATACACAACATAAGATCTCGGCATACGCAGGCCACTTGCTCTTCACCTTGACGAACCCGTCAGTTTCCCTCCCTAACCTTCTTCGGGAATTTGTGACATATGGGTTTTTATCAAACTTGAAGATAAATTTTGATAAATCAGAAGCAATGGGAGTGGGAATCCCCCCTGCATTGTATATATGGGCACATAGACGACCATGCATCACCCAAAGTCAATTATCCTTACCCAAGCAATATGAGGGGTTGGCAATCCCGGACATTCTGAAATATTATCAGGCAGTACACCTGGGCAGGCTTAGACTGGAATCGTCACTCGGCCAATAAGCTTTGGGTGCAACAGGAGCAGGCTCAAACAGATGTCCTACTAAAGGGGGCGCCATGGTGCTTTGATGTGTTACCTCCCGACATTAAACTACATCCCATCATAGGGCCCACTACTCAGATATGCGCACGTGTTTTTACAGAACTCTCTATAACGACTGTAGATTCACCTTTAGTACCCATCTTAGGAAACCTGAAATTCTCCCCGGAAAGGAAAGACCGCCACTTTAATGCTCTGTGACGAGAGAACTGCTACCGGGCATCACATTTCCTGGTATCGGGACGGTGGCCCACCATTCATTCATTAACTAACCCATCGGGTCCCTTTCAATTGCAGTTTTGGAGCACAATACAGCTACACCACTGACACTGACCACCTTTGAGGAATATTGTTCAGAAGAGGGGTCACTCACCCAAGTGCCTTCGAAAGCCTATAACCTATTAATTATGCCTCCGGAACAACCCTATCTCTCTTGGTTGGGGAAGTGGGAAAAGGAGCTGAAGCGCACTTTCACAACCAGCCAAAATCAAAATATGATTTAATTCTCACTGAAGTCCTCTATCTGTACTAAGATACAGGAAGCAAACTATAAAATACTGACAAGATGGTATCACACCCCAGAGACTTTACATAAATTCTTCCCTGCAGCAACTGATCGGTGCTGGAGATGCCAGGAGGGCGAGGGAACAATGCTACATATCTTTTGGTCTTGTCCTAAGATAGTAGCATACTGGAAAGGGTCCGGAAGCTTGTCCAAAAATTCACTGACTATGAAATTCCAGACGATCCGGCCTTCTTCCTGCTTCATGTATCGAATATCCCAGCAAAAAGATATAAAAAATCAATTATACGACATCTTCTGAATGCAGCAAAATCCTGCATCCCTTTGCAATGGAAATGTACATTACCTCCAACTATCAATTGCTGGCTCCGTAAGGTGGAAGAGATCAGCGAAATGGTAGAGCTCCTACTCTCAGCGCAACATAAACAAGAGCAATACTCCGAGAGGTGGAGATTGTGGAATATGTCTATCTCAGGATCCCTGCACCCCACCCGACCCAACCCTACCTTCTTCTCCCCTCCGCCTTAGTCTTCCCCATCAACCTTTCCCCCCCTTTTCTTTTTTTTTTCTTTCTCGCTTTCTTTCTTCAGCTCATTTTTTCTATTATCTTTTTCTTCTGTGTTATAGTTAATGGAAAAGAACATAGGTATCCCAGGAGCCTAGTGCAGGCTGTTTAGATTCTAAGAGGTTGGGGAACTTACCTACCTTACGTAACAGCGAAAAACAGACATCGTTACAGTTGTCAGTTTTGCTATGTCTTTTGTCAATATTTATTCTATACTATTGTCTACAATGTATTGATGTACTGACCTGGATTTGCCTTCTGTGGTTAAATAAAATAATTGGAAAAGAAACAGAGGTAAAGCGCCGCTAAAACGAGCAGCGCTTTACCGATGATGCCCACACCGCCCCAGTGTGAAAGGACCCTTACTTATTTCTTCCCTGAAAAGAGCCCTTTTGTATAACTCAGAAATGTATATTAATTTTCAGTCTTTGTTAACCTAAACTTTTTTTTTTTCACCTCTGGCAGTCTGCAGCTTACTTTTGTACCATTTCAGGTTATTCACTGGACTTGAGCTGTTTACATTTCAATAAAAACTGGAAAAATTAGGGTGTTCTAAAACGTTTGACACATCGTGACAAAGTCCTTTTATCTGCTGCGTATATATACTGTATACTGTATATATTGTTTTTTTAAATGTTACTTTTACTGGAGTACATCCTACATGTGAGTCACTTTTCACACTCAGGTTTAAGGCATCCTCTGAGTATGTTCTTTTAAAGAATTGTGCATTTTTATTGTTGCCCTTTAAGCTGCAAAAAAGACTTGTTTTGTTTTTTTTTTTTTTGCATTGGTACATGTCCCCAGGAGGGATGAGCCCGATGTTCGGTCGTTCGCCCGTTTGTCGAAATCCGAACATTATGGGGCACCGCAGCAAATTTGAGTGCCGCTGAATGCCCCATAATGCAGTGCGAGATCGTGGGGAAATGACACCCTACATGCTTTGGCCAATCACAGCACGTTCTGCAGGAAGAGCCATGATTGGCCAAAGGCAGGGTGCCTTTGGCCAATCATGGCTCAGGGGGCTAAGTCTACGCCCCACACTATATTAGCCCGCTTACACAGACACGGCCGTATGTAGTGTGTTAAAGTGGAGAAGTTAGGTTAGATTAGCCAGGTTAGTAAGTGGCGTGTGGGCAGTGCAGCATATAGATACAGTGTAGAGTATAAGCAGTCAGTGCAGGCAGTGTACGAATATATATTTATACAATATAGTATATACAGTATCTCACAAAAGTGAGTACACCCCTCACATCTTTGTAAATATTTTATTCTATTTTTTCATGTGACAACACTGAAGAAATGACACTTAGCTACAATACAAAGTAGTGAGTGTACAGCTTGTATAACAGTGTAAATTTGCTGTCCTCTCAAGATAACTCAACACACAGCCATAAATGTCTAAACTGCTATCAACAAAAGTGAGTACACCCCTAAGTGAAAATGTCCAAATTGGGCGCAAAGTGTCAATATTTTGTGTGGCCACCATTATTTTCCAGCACTGCCTTAACCCTCTTGGGCATGGAGTTCCCCAGAGTTTCACAGGTTGCTACTGGAGTCCTTTTTCAACTCCTCCATGACGACATCACCAGGCTGGTTGATGTTAGAGACCTTGCGCTCCTCCACCTTCCTTTTGAGGATGCTCCACAGATGCTCAATAGGGTTTAATTCTGCTTGGCCAGTCCATCTGCTTTACCCTCAGCATCTTTAGCAAGGCAGTGATCGTCTTGGAGGTGTGTTTGGGGTCGTTATCGTGTTGGTATACTGCCCAGTCTCTGAAGGGGGAGGGATCATGCTCTGCTTCAATATGTCACAGTACATGTTGGCATTAATGGTTCCCTTAATGAACTGTAGCTCCCCAGTGTCGGCAGCACTCCCACCAACTGTAGGCAAGACACACTTGTCTTTGTACTCATCTGGTTGTTGCCACACACGCTTGACACCATCTGTACCAAATAAGTTTATCTTGGTCTCACGAGACCACAGGACATGGTTCCAGTAATCCGTGTGCTTAGTCTGCTTGTCTTCAGCAAATTGCTTGAGGGCTTTCTTGTGCATCATCTTTAGAAGAGGTTTCTTTCTGGGACAACAGCCATGCAGACCAATCTGATGCAGTGTGCGGCGTATGGTCTAAACACTGACGGGCTGACCACCCACCCCTTCAACCTCTGCAGCAATGCTGGCAGCACTCGTACGTCTATTTCCCAAAGTCAACCTCTGGATATGATGCTGAGCACGTGCACTCAGAGGCGGCTCTTTAATTAGGCAAATTAGGCGGTCGCCTTAGGCCTCGCACTCACAAGGGCCTCGCGGCCGCCTAATTTGTCTTATTAAAGATCTGCCTCTGATAATAATCACAGATCCCCTGCCGTCAGCTGAGCACAGACTCTGTGTTTATTGATAACAGGGAAACAGGCTGCGCGTGGGAAGTGAACAGTGTGATCGGAGCGAAGCTCACTGAGCGCTCCGGATTACAGAGAGAGAGAGACGCTCAGCTCATCAGAGCGAGCAGTGAGTGATGACCCCTCCCCCTGCAGCCCGCACAGCCAGTCAGGGGACAGCTGCAGCTGCTTTCTCCTCCCCCCATCCTCTCCTCCTGTGTCTGCCCTGCCCACACTCCCCGACATGCAGACTTCTGTAAGAGAAGAGGATGTGGGCGGGAAGATTCAAGAGTACAGCCCAGCACATGTGAAGAAAGATGGGAGTCTCATCCATCCAATCCCTCCTGCCTTTCAGTGAGTACTCTGATGTGGGGCTGCCTCTCTCCCCCTCTCCCGCGAGTCACTCGAAGCGAGGCTAGTGTGACAAGTGAAGGGTGCGCGTCGGACAAAGGGACAATAGTTATTTGTGTCTCAGACACGAGTCGACTGCCGTCCCCTA
>BLSH010429415.1:280123-299562 GCA_018402905.1 Glandirana rugosa | reverse complement strand
AATATTTACAGTTATTTCCCTGTCCCCATTTTTTGTAGGGCACTTGCCCTACCCTTACCCCCATTTTACTTCCTTTTGCAGCCCTCTAGGGCTTTCCAGGACTTTGTTACAGCCATTTTTGTGCCTAAAAGTTCGGGTCCCCATTGATTTCAATGGGGTTCGTTGTCCGTGCGATCGTTCGGGTTCCGTCCGGACCCGGACCCGGACTTTGTCCCGAAGTTCGGACGGACCAGCAGAACCCGAACTTCCAGAGGTTCGCTCAACTCTACTCATAATGTTTATCTTTTTAAATGTTATTTATCATTTACAGTTTTTTGTCAAACACAAGCTATCTGTAGTAATATGTTGGTTAATTTGATACATTTCCTTCAGTAGATATTCCACAATATGTACATAAACTTCATGGGTGCCAATAATGGTGAGCAGGACTGTATATATCCACAGCAAGTGTCAAAGGGTGTAGAAGAGTGTCAAAATGTTATAGTGGGACTTACAAGAAGAACAGGACAGAGATTAATTAACAGACTCCATATCACTTTGTTTTGTTAAGGGTAGTGACCTAGTGACCATATCAACCTTAGCAGCCACATAGAAAAGTGTTTATGACTAGGGCTCAGGGGATGCCTTTCAGTGCCTGATGCTAGAATCAAATGTAGTGGTGGGGATTGAGGGCAAGCTTAAAGCAGTGGATGGGGGAGCAAATGTTTCATAGCATTACCTCTCTCTTCACAGCAGGCAGGGTGTTGGCTGAAGACTAACATCATTGGTTCTGGTTCTGATTTTAGCATATACAATCATTACACAAGCCATTATGTAATTTTATGTTATTAAAAATTAAATTTCCTTTTCAATTTGCAACACTGTAATATTCTGTAAATTTTAATGCAATATGGCAACCTGGAGGCATTCTGTGCACAGTGTACAGAATGCCTCTAAAAATGTAATTTCCTGCTTGTCTTTTTGGCTGACTAATTTTCCCTGAAGTCTGCACAAAGATAGAAGTCAGATTTTGGGCACCCACTGCAAAAGAAATAAGTGTTGGTGAGAAGCACCGCAATGATTAATAATTTATAAGGAGATGCAGACACTGCAGCTTTCCTCATTAGAACACAGAAAGTGCATCAGCTGATTAATAATGAACCAGACATTCTTATTCGTAATGAGTATGTGATCTGTCTGGTTAAACAAACAACTATTTCTTCACAGCAACAAAAGATAGGAATATCATACAATGTTAGTTAAAATACCTGTAATGTACACTGATCACCCAGAGAGAATTGTTTTCCTCTTAACAAAGGTGGAGGAACTCTTTAAGGTTTAGTCTGAACACAGATTCTGAAAAAAAGATGGTTGTTTGGACATTTGGACTAATGCCTGAATATTTACTCATCCAGCAGGAATTCCAGGCCATTTAATCAAAGGAGCCAAGGATAGTTAAAAAAAATGATACCACCCCCCTACCCCCACCCCCAATTCATACTAGGTCCTTCAGTTCTGGTGTAAATTTTAAGGGGACACATGCAAAGGAAAAAAATAGAAAAACAATGTGAACCCCACAAAAGTGCTTTACCAGAACCTTCCGGTCTGGTGTGGATTTTATGAAAGAATCCCACACAAAAATCATGATGCCATTGACCTAACATGATTATGTTCTTATTTGATCAATTATATCATCTAGGAGATCCTGCCCTTTTGTATATATGAGCTGTCATCAACCGGACCTGTCATTCAGTGGGAGTGAATGACCATCCACCATGTTGAGGGCATGAGGCCTTGTTTGGTTCAGGAAGGGGAGCATATGCCTTTTCCCTTCCTTTCTATGGGGTTCCTCCTTAAAATCCATACCAAGACCCAAAGGTGTTGATTTACTAAAACTGGAGAGTGCAGAATCTGGTTCAGCTCCAATCAGCTGAAGTTAGACGTTGATTGGCTACCACTATTTAGTAAATCAACCCCAAAGAGTCTAGTAAAGAATTTGAGGGAGACCTTATGCCTTTTTTGCTTTGCATGGGGTCCCCCTAAAATGCATACCAAACATGAAGGGCCTGGAATGAATTAGGGGTGGAACTCTTATGCAATTTTTTTAAACTATCTCTAGCTCCTTTGCTTACATGGCCAAGGATTTCTGATTTCTGACCATGTAAGTAAATGTGGCCTGTTACTTCGCTGTATCAGAAGTAAAACTGCTATAATCAATGACATTCAACTTCTGCCAAACAGGTAAATATTCCAGCTTTAATCCAAACACCTGAACAACCAAAGTAGTGTCCAAACTTGTGTTCAGACTAAACCTTAAAACATATCCCTCTTGATTTCAACTTTGTGTTATGAGACCTTCTCTCCCCCACTTTTAAAAAGGATGAACCTTTTGACAAAATTACACATAAATTTACAGGAGGAAGCATGCAACAGCAAATCAGGTAAGCAGACTCCTAACAGCAAGAGTAGCTTCATAAGTGTTTCAGCAAAGGCTCATGGGTAATGACAGGCTAAGATAGACACATAGAGTGAGAAACATGGTAAAGGTATGAGCAGTAGGAGCAGGGTGGAGACACAAGATGAAAGAGAACATATAGCCAGCAAGGTCAACAAATCTAGAAGTGTGTGAACGAAGAGGTTTGCATAATATGTAAGTGAAAAGCATTGGAAGGTAGAGGGAGCAATATAATAGGAGCAAATCCAGATCGATCTTTAACAAAAAATGCTTTACATTTTATTTTAACAGTTTGAGAAGCTCAAGAACACATAACTGCAACTTTTTTAGTCCCTGTATTTACATTATCAAGTGCTACATACTGCATGCCTTTAGCTATTTAACTCAGTGCAACATATAAAACATTTCCAATTTACCTCTCCATGCCCCGTACAAATTGACCTTCCTCTCATTCTCAGAAGCCCTAATTGTTGCTAAAACCATGAGTGAAAGCTCAACTAAAGCCTAACTTAAAATGTTGATCTGTCATGCCCATTGATGAAACTGAAATTTCACTTATTCACCTCCACTAGAAATCCAGCGATTTCACTTAAGGCCATGCCTTCATGTTCAATCAGTCTTGATTTGCATAAGGAGTGTTTTTTTTAGAGATGGTTTGAAAACATAAACCTGGTTACTATAAAGTGTTACAGAACATTTTTGTACTTGCTGAAGAAGTGTCATGACATATAAGAAGAGGTTTGCATTTAGGGTAAAATATTTCTCTATGGTTTTCAACTAAATGTTGCTTTTTTACTAATCAAACAACAACTTGCTGACAGCCATTTAATAGCCGGTGACAGGTTAGGGGAGACTCTTTGCGGCATGTTTAGACTGCAAAACCATAATACATTTTACAACATGATAAATTGCTAATTCAAATTAGCTCTCTATGGACTCATCTCTTAAACATGCTGATTCCTGTCTTCCTGTAAACCTTAATCAATAAATGTCCTGGGGGGAATATGCTAGGAATATTAGTGACACAGCATCTTAAAGAAAGACACCAATTCTTTTTTAGCAAACTAGTATATATGCAATTAAATATGGTTAAGCATTAATCTCTTTAAAATGTCTTTACTTTTGGGTGATGTTTTCTACATCACAGACACTTGAGTGTTCTGCAAATCCACAATCAGTTTCAGGAAAACTGGCCTCCCTTGCCAGTGTGATTTCTTGCTTGGCATCCCTATATATCCTTAAAGCAGAGTTCCGGCAGAAATATGACTTTTAAGATAAAAACACCTCATGCCTTGTGCAATGTAACAAAGGTATGATGCAAACTATGCCCAGTTTTCTATTTGCGCAGCATCCGTTTCTTACTTTGTGAAGTTCCTGCACAGCGCGGCCATCTCCAGTGTGGGCATCTGAAGACGCAATGTCCTTATTCCTGGATTCCTTGCATGCTGACTACCCAGCATCCACCTGCCAATCTCACGCATGTGCAGTGTGGTGCAATCCTGGTCAGCTTGACATGGCACAGCTCC
The DNA here is from genome assembly GCA_018402905.1 of Glandirana rugosa. Classification (NCBI taxonomy): domain Eukaryota; kingdom Metazoa; phylum Chordata; class Amphibia; order Anura; family Ranidae; genus Glandirana; species Glandirana rugosa. The sequence goes on along the minus strand of BLSH010429415.1, from coordinate 295,602 downwards.
AGTAACATTTAACACTGGATTCTATGGAAAATTTTGGTCAGCTTGACATGAACCCCAGTACCCAGAAATGCAGCATCACCAGAGTCCAGCAATGTAGCCTCGCCAGTGCCCATCTATGCAGCCTCACCAGTGCCCATCAATGCAGCCTCACCAGTGCCCATCTATGCAGCCACACCAGTGCCTATCAATGCAGCCTCACCATCCCCCTTCTATGCAGCCGCACCAGTGCCCAGAAATGCAGACTATCCAGTGCCCATCTATGCAGCCTCACCAGTGCCCATCAATGCAGCCTCACCAGTGCCCATCTATGCAGCCTCACCAGTGCCCATCTATGCAGCCTCACCGGTGCCCAGCAATGCAGCCTCACCATCCCCCTTCTATGCAGCCTCACCAGTGCCCAGCAATGCAGACTATCCAGTGCCCATCTACAGTATGTAGCCTCACCAGTGCTCAGCAATGCAGCCTTACCAGTGCCCATCTATGCAGCCTCACCAGTGCCCAGCAATACAGCCTCACCAGTAGGGATGGGCCCGATGTTCGAGTCGAACGTAAGATTGCAGAGAAATGACTCTCGCTGATTGGCAAAAGCATGCACATGACCTGCATGCTGTGGTCAATCATAGCATGCTCTGCTTTGAGAGCCATGATTGGCCAAATGCAGGGTGCCTTTGGCCAATCATGGCTCAGGGGTCTTGAACAGCGGCCGTATGTAGTGTGTGAAAGTGGAGCTAGCAGCTAGTTTAGCTAGGTTAGTTAGTGGCATGTAGGCAGTGTAGTATATAGATACAGTGTAGAGTATATACAGTCAGTGCAGGCAGTGCAGTATATAGATACAGTGTAGAGTATATACAGTCAGTGCAAGCACTGTAAGAATATATACAATAGAGAGATACCGCACTCACTGATCTCAGAAAATTGTGACAATAAATGATGAATATAAAGTACAGCGCTTAGAAAATGTTAAAAAAATTATACAATAATATAAACGAAGAAACAAATAGTCCAAATGTAAGGAAGCCAGCGATTAAAGTGGCTTGTGCTCATAGATAATTATATACTGTCCAGCGCTTTTAGACTCTGTATATACAGTGACTTGTGTTGACCATCAAATCAAGTGTATCCTCCACCGCAAAATAAATGTGCTTACCAGAACCTGTTAAATAACAACAATTGTGCTCTGGATATCCTCCACGGGGGAACTTTAGGGTATTCAACCAGAACCTCCGCAGAAAGGGCATGTAGCCTGCTACGGGTCAGGAGGGGGGGCACGTGCCCGCCCCCCATTATGCCCGGGCAGGTTGCATGCTTGGATAAGGGTCTGGTATGCATTTTGTGGAGGACCCCACATCAAATTTTTTTAACATTTTGGCTTGGAGCCCCCATAAAATCCATATCAGACCTGAAGGGCCTGGTATGGACTGGGGTGGACCCCATGTCAATTTTTTTCAGTGATATTTATCTATATTGCTGGGAGCTGGCAATACATTACAGCCACAAGTGATTTTAAATGACAATTTTCCCTTACAAATATAATTTTGTGGTGACACTGTTCTAAACATCACACAGATGGGCCACTTTAAAGGTGCCCATCTATGCAGCCTCACCAGTGCCAAGCAATGCAGCCTCACCATTGCCCAGGAATGCAACCTCACCAGTGCCCTGAAATGCAGCCTCAGCCAGTGCCCAGCAGTTCAGCCTCACCAGTGCCTATCTATGTGGCCTCACCAGTGCCCAGCAATGCAGCCTCACTAGTGCCCATCTATCCAGCTTCACCAGTGCCCAGCAATGCAGCCTCACCAGTGCCCATCTATGCAGCCTCACCAGTGCCCATCTATGCAGCCTCACCAGTACCCAGCAATGTAGCCTCACCAGTGCCCATCTATGCAGCCTCCCCAGTGCCCATCTATGCAGCCTCACCAGTGCCCAGCAATGCAGCCTCACCAGTGCCCAGCAATGCAGCCTCATCAGTGCACATCTATGCAGCCTCACCAGTGCCCATCAATACAGCTTTACTAGTGCCCAGCAATGAAGCCTCACTAGGGCCCCTCTATGCAGCCTCACCATTGCCCATCTATGCATCCTCACCAGTGCCCATCGATGCAGCCTTACCAGTGACCGGGAATGCAGCCTCATCAGTGCCCATCTATACAGCTTCACCAGTGCCCAGCAATGCAGCCCACCAGTGCCCATCTATGCAGCCTCACCAGTGCCCATCTATGCAGCCTCACCAGTACCCAGCAATGTAGCCTCACTAGTGCCCAGCAATGTAGCCTCACCAGTGTCCATCTATGCAGCCTCACCTGTGCCCATCTATGCAGCCTCACCAGTGCCCAGCAATGCAGCCTCACCAGTACTCAGCAATGCAGCCTCATCAGTGCCCATCTATGCAGCCTCACCAGTGCCCATCAATGCAGCCTCACCAGTGCCCATAAATGCAGCCTCGCCAGTGCCCATCTATGCAGCCTCACCAGTGCCCAGCAATGCAGCCTCATCAGTGCCCATCTATGCAGCCTCACCAGTACCCAGCAATGCAGCCTTACCAGTGCCCATGTTTGCAGCCTCACCAGTGCCCAGCAATACAGCCTCACCAGTGCCTATCTATGTGGCCTTACCAGTGCCCATTAATGCAGCCTCACTAGTGCCCATCTATGCAGCCTCACCCATGCTCAGCAATGTAAGATTGTAGCAATTGAAAGGATACTCGGATCTTCTAAATACATACACCACCTGGCAGTGTATGTATTTAGAAGCAATACTGCTGCTGTCCCCACAGCTCAGATTCCAGACAGTTTCCAGTGGGACAGTTTACTAGAAACAGTTGGCAAGTAGGGCCACCCCTGCAATCCGGGGAGAAATCCAGGGACAGACTGGCTCAAGGGACAGTGTCCTCAGCCTGGGGACTGTCCCCGGAAATCGGGGATGTCTAGTTACCCTATTTTAAGGACACTTTGTTACCTATTGGCTATTGGTATTTTTTTCAGGAGGCCAGTAGCCAGGGGGCTCAGCTATAACTGCTGTCTACAATGACACCCAAGGTGAAATTTTAGATATCCTCATCCCATTTGTCATATTATGCAATGTATATAACAAACTGAAAATGCAACCGTGTTTGTGTAATCTTCTTGTAACTGCTGTGGCAGTTGCACAGACATATGCCAAAGTTTTCAGTGCCAAGGTTTCAAGTCGAAAGATAAAACCAAGATATAATTCTAGAGTCTCCAAATGATATAAAAAAATTAACTTGGTTTATCTCTCTGGCATGTATCAAAAGCTAAAATAAAAATTTTGAGTTCATTGATCCTTTTACATACCTGTATATCCTAGTTTATGTGCATTTTCAAAAGTATGGTCTCAATTAAGATGCGTATATTTTATTTTATTATTTAATATATATGTAAGCAGAGGTGGCTCTAGGCTTTGTGAAGCCTTAGGCAAAACCTAAGCATGAGGCCCTACTCACACCCACAATGGGGAAAAATAATTCAAGCAATAAAAAAAATAACTTTATAAATTGCATATATTAAAGCGGAGGTCCGGCTGGAAAAAAACATACACATACAGTAGCTGCTGACTTTTAATAATAGGACACTTACCTGTCCTGGAGTCCAGCGATGTCGGCACCCGCCGCCGATCTTCGGATCAGTGGTCGGGTTCAGCCGCATCCATTGCGGGTAAGGGAACCCGGACGTGTAGCATTACAGCTTCAAGCTGGGCACCTTACTGCGCATGCACGAGGCACCACTGTGCTCTGCTATTGGCCGGGCGGACAGTAGCAGAGCCAGGAGGGAGAATGGAGCCGGGTTGCTGACGTCAGCGGCCGCGGCTGCCGGCCCGAGCTCCCGGATGTGTGGAAAGGAGGTGTCCTCTTCCCCCTCCCCCCCGAAAGGTGCCAAATGTGACACCTGAGGGGGGGAGGAATCCAACCAACGGAAGTTCCACTTTTGGGTGGAACTCCGCTTTAAGAGCTTTAAAATGCTGGTGTGAGTACTCTCTATCTATTTCGGTGCTGGTGTCAGTGTCAAATTAGGCGGTTGCGAGGCCCCTGTGAGTGTGAGGCCTTAGACGACTGCCTAATTTGCCTAATTATCGAGTATGCCTCTGTATGTAGGAGCCCACCCCCCAAACACACACACACATATGCACACACACTACTGAATACTAGGGGATTAATGGACCAGTAAGAAATGTACAGCCTTAGCAAATTCATCTCTGAGTTATGCATGCTATATGTATAGATAAACAACAGAAAGATTACAAAAAAATAGCACTTATGTGACAGTACTGACCCTGGAATTTTACATCCCAATTTCAGAAAATAAAGTCAAAGTGGTAATGGAAATGGAAGAAGAATGTTGACAGAATAGCTATAATAACTGAGTGCTCTCCTTTCACCCTGTAACCTACAATTTCTTTCACTTTTCATACAGGTGACACACGTCCAGGCCAAACAATAGAGAGCATTGCAATCTGCAACAACATATTGACTGTTTGTGCACAATGTATTCATGTATTTATTTTATTCTTGAGCAATATAATATGTTTTAAGGCTAATTTTGGACACACTTGTATTATGTTTTGTTCTTGCAGAGGTGCAGAGAGCTAAGGGGGTTTGAGGATTTGTCTGGTTGTGGTGGAGTATGACATGCTTTGGTGTGAGAGGTACTTCAAGGTCATTTTTCATAGACCCCAGGCAGGTAAAACATGCACAAATTAATATAGTTCTAATCATAATAAATTGTTAATACATGATTAAATTTATTTTTATTGCAAGTAGTGTAACTACCTGGATTTGGAATTCTCTCCCTTGCCAGACAGGACAAGGTTGTGTGGGAAAGCTGTCTAAAGACTGGATAGACAGAAATACAAATCCTATTTCAGATAAAGCAGATATCATATACATATCTCATATGCATCTGTGGTGATTTGTCTGGAGTTCTGCTTTAGGTGACCTCACATATAGGCAATGTTTAGAGGTGAACTCCCATGTTAATGTGTAAGCTCAGGAATGACATGCCAAAGAGCCATTTGTCAGCAAACGTAAGAAAGACTTATCAAGCTAGGAAGACCAGCCCAATGAGTGTCAAAAAAGGAATGTGCTCAGTGTGAGGGACAGCTTATTCCCAAAAGTAATCATATGTAATGAATAAAGATACATGTCTATCAGGATGTGTGTTTAACCAGATAAGGTGAAGACCAGAAGGCTGCAATGGATAGCAGACATGTAATGGAAAAAAGTAGGATGATCTACTAATTCTTGATCCCTTTCAAATTATTAGAGGTAGCCCGCAACATTATAACTAACTTATTTTTAAATGTGCAAGCTCCTGGGCTGGAATCCTGCTCCTATATTTCCAATGGAGCCCTTGATCTGGGAGCACACATGCAGGAGAGAAAATTAGATTTTTAAGATTTCAATGGCTGCATGTTAGATAGTGACTTACTACAAAATAAAGCCACTATCAATGCGACTTTATTGTCATTCCTCTTGTATGAACTGCTTTAAAACAGCAGTGATCTAAAGCTGGCCATACATACAACTGGCTGACATTCGATCCATGTATCACTTATCCTGTTTAATTGATGGATCGACATTCCATGTACAGTCCTGCTAGTAAATTTTCACTTGATCAGTGCATGCAGCCAATGGGCTGCTGTGCTTATCAGTGTATTCTGATGGTGGGAAAGTCCCGCTGTAAGAATACAATGACACAGTGGGGAGGATTCCCGCATCCATGAATGTATGGATGGGGGAATTGGCTTCCTTTTTTTCATTCAGCCAGCTGGCTGAATGAAAGAAAATTGTACCATATACGGCCAGCTTAAGCTGTTTATCAAAAATCAAGGTTGGATTAAAATGATAGCTTTGCAGCCTACACAACTAAAACAAGTAAACATGGCAGCTTCAATATTTCTATATTTACTGAATGCCTTTAACTGTAGTTTTATACTCATTGCACATTTTAATGTGCAGAGCAAAAATTAAACATTGAATATTAAACCTGAATAATTTAGTAAAATTCAGATTTAGCTTTTTCTTAGCTGACAATGGGGGTTGGAGAATGTTTTGAGTGGTTTTAAATTAAAAAATTTAAATGATAAAAATGGCTACACCCCTTGTTTGCACATACATGCCAGGCAGTAGTGTGATGACCCCTGCCATTCTACTTCTAACCAACATATCTTTCAGCAATGGAGGGATTGAGGTGCCCCACTTAAAAAAAGAACCATAGCCAGTGCCTGTTGCTGATGGAAATCACATCAAATAGTAAGTGCCCATGTGTGTGAGGGGTTTTGTGCAACATACCATCCAACCTACTTGGGGCAATTAGTAGATATACACTCTTTGTTAAAGAGCATGTGGGAAATCTCTAACTCCCCCAATGCAGCACAATCTCCTTCTCAGAGACACTTCCATTGCCTGGAGGGAGACTCCTAAACCTCTGGCATTATCACCTTTTATCTCCAGACATCTACCTATTCAAGGTCATTCCAACTCCCCCCCCCCCCCCGGGAAAGATGGAAAGAACGGGGTCTAGATACTTTTGCGGTTTTATGTGACCCTATAAAAGAAACCCTTCTATCCTTTCAGCTACGACTTATCACAATCCCATATGTATTACCATAACCAATGTATCAGTTTTCTTTAATCCCTTGGACACGATGGTCCGACCAAATTCAAAGCATCCTTCATCGAGAAAATGATCACCCAGAAGTCATATTTAATCTCAGATATCTACAAACCTCTGTGTGTGGTGGCCTGCTCCTCATCTGCTACCTTAAGGAAATCCAACTGGTCCAAAGACTTCCTTGTAGAGAACCTGGATGATAAGATACTTGAAGGATACAACTTAGTTCTCAGGCTCACTACCAGAAAACAATGGCGAGAGACTCAAATGAAGATCATGCACAGAGCCTACCTTCCCTACCTCCGTGACAAATCTGCTTCAAATACGGCCTCCTGCCTATTATGCTCTCAAATTCAACCCTCTCTAGCCCATAGATTCTGGTACTGTCAACATATATCAACTTATTGGGACCAAGTGTTGTCTTATATCATGGTCATTACCACCATAAAGTTACCAAAAGATCCCATGCTACTCCTTTTTGGCTATTGGGACGCTACATCTCTTGCTAGTCGCACCCAAGGATGGCACACTGATCAAAAAGCATGGATACTACACACATTACTGGCGGCCAGAAAAAACATCTTGAAAAGCTGGGTACATCCTTCCCAGCCCTCACTTCCTCAGCTTCAAAGAGATCTCTTGTCTCTGCTATATAGGGAAAGACTGTCAGAAAACCTTCTCCATCCTTCCACCAGGAAGAACTTCCTCAAGAAGTGGCAAACTTATATTTTGAAAACTTTATCCCCAGAGGAAACGGTCTCACTCATCAACCACCCTCTTATTTATTATGACAATCTCAAGCAACTGTACGACAGCTAAAGACTACTACTTAGTCCTCCTTATGGTATGGGTTTTGATAATAATGCTACTTGCGGGAATACTCTTTTATCAACCAAGGTATATTCAACATAATCACCACATGGTGGTAGCGGATAAACTGGTTTTAGGCTATCATACGAGATCCATCCAGCTATCCTCGACGAGTAATAAGATAAAAATCTTAGTTCTCCTCTACGTGAAGTTGCTCCCAGAAGGGTTCCCTCCCTCTCCCAATGTTCACACTTATCACATGTGGCTTATGAGAGGCACTGGGGATGGATACTCTCCCCCCGCCTACAGCCATTATGCAGTCCCCTCCCATTACCTCGCTCCGCCCCCCCCCATCCCCACTGTTTATTTTGAGATTTATGGTCATCTACAAATCTCTATTATACTACTCTTTATCGTACAAAAAAGAGGTCTTACATTGAGAATATCATCTTTGTATTTCACAGTTGTGTCTGAAAAATAGGTATGGAAATTTCTGTTCTTAATAATCTGGCAACTGTATCTGTAATATCTGATTCCTCAATAAAGTTTCTTGAAAAAAAAAAAAGAGCACGTGGGTTAATATCATTGTGGCAAGGGATCACACACTGGTTTCTTTGTCATTGGGATAAAAGCATACATTTCTGCTTTGCTGAGCTGGAAGCTTTGGTTGGAGGTATAATTTATTTTTTATTAAACACTAATTGCACTGTCAAAAAATTTAAACTGTTTAAATCTGATGAATACATTTCAGGGGCATCAAATACAAAAGATGCAAAGGGTCTTTTGGTTTACTTTCTTCAGAAATGAGCTACAGATTCAGTAGAAAAGTCTCTTCCATGTCAACACACTGTATCATAGGACTCTTACATTCTGTGTGGAAGCATGAGTCCCTCTGCAGAGGTCCAATACACCCCTTGAGGATATAGGTGTATAGCTCTGCAATTAACAATCAGCTAAGCCCATGCTTCCTGATGATTAGAAAATTCTAGGTCTGATTCAGCAGGGGATAAGTTGGACACCTGAAGAGATACCACTGCATCCAAACAGAAAGCAAGGGCCCTTCTTTGCAGCATGCTGGCAGGGGATTTTTCTGCCCAGTAAATAGATGATTTGTTTTAAAAAAAGTAAGATTTTTGCTAATGCACCTGAATTGTACTTTAACTGATTTAAACTGAAAGTTTATTTGGACTCAAAGTAAAAAAGTACCCTTCAAGTGTGGGGATTTGGCACTTAAGACAGGCATATGCCCAAATGAAATAATTGTTTTCAGTAAGCTCTGATTTATACCAGTGCAATTTGCAATGCACCTTGACAATTCAAAGTCGCATGACAAGTCGCACCCCGTTTGCAGCAATGAAACAGTTGAAATTGATGCGACTCAAGTTGCAGCAACTTTAAAAACGGTTCCTGCACCATTTCTGTGTGATTTCATGTGCAACTTGCATTGACATCTTTTTAAATGAAGTCACACAGATGTCAGCAAGCCAAACATCAAATCACACTGATCGGCAGCTTTGAAATGCTTGGGATAAACATAAATCTATAGTCAGACAACGAGGTTAATGGGAAAAAAAAAATAAAAATGAAATAAAAGGGCTGACTCGATGGACTACTCAGTCTTTTTCTGTCGTCACTTTTCTATGTTTCTATGAAATTGCGCTGCAGTAGTGCAATTTCAAAGCTGCACTGATGTGAGCCAGGGCTAAATGTTACAGAAAGCATCTCTCATTAGAAAACAGACATTGTTTGAACATTGGCAAATGCAAGTAGTAACTCTTACCAGCATACATATGAATGTGTGTAGAATGTCTGGGATATCATTGTATAATACCATTGATAAAGAATAATAAAACTATGACCAGCTCATTTATTGGTAATTTGTATTACTCTTTTAATCTAAAGGAATCAGTTACATGTGTTGAATACAGTGTAGGCATCTTTCAGGATTTATTTATTTTGTTGATTGGGAGGGTTGCCTATTTAAAACAAATCTTAAGTAAAACAAACGGACAATACAAATAGATATGCAACTCTGTGCAGGTCTGTGAAATTCTCTATACCTTATTTTATACCTGTGTTCTATTCAATTCTCCCATAAAACAAGGTCTTTCATAAAATTCAGACTGCTATCTAAGCTTATTTGCAATCATTGCACATTCTATCCACATGGATTTGTGCAGTGGAAAAGCAATAGGATTAATTACACAAATACATATTGACAGTTTGCAGTAAATGCACCCTGGGTACTCATACAGAGAAGTAAGGATAATAATATACCCAAAACACTAGATGGCTCTGTGTGACCACTAATGAAGCAAAAAGGAAATGCTGTAGTACAGTCTACTTGTTACAGACAAATGACTATGAAAAATCCACATGGCCAGCAGTTTGCTGTTCCATTTTTGTGATCTTGCTTGGCAATCTGCTTGTGTTTTTCTTACTGTATTGCTTTTTTAAATGCTAGTATTATTCCATATACTGCATTTGAATGAATTAACTGATTACTCTATATAAGTGTGGAGAAAAATGTATTGTCCCCAACTCTGAAAAAGTAAATAGTGAATTTTAACAACCATCACTAATGCTATAGCTGTAGCTTTGCTTCCACGAGTTTAACTCTAGATTTTTTTTATTATTTTTAGCTATAAGAGAAACTCATATGAAGCAATGAAAAAAATCATTGTGTGAATTTTGCGCATATTTTCTTTTTAAGCTTCACCATTATGTGAAATGGTAAGGTGTTATTTTGACTTTTTTTTAGATCAGCTAATTTCAAATCCAATATTTGCAGATATTTACTAATCATTCTTATCCAGAACAGATCTTGATGTGCTCCTACAGTTAACTTACAGGTGTTGTAGTATATTTATTCATTATTTGTTTTAAACGGTTGTATTTACAGAGGCTAATATTAAGACTTATAACCATTTAATTTAGAATATTACTCAAAAAATATACAAATTTACATCATGGTGCCTTTTACACAGAAAACAAACTATAATTATAGTAGCCATTTTAAAACAAAGTTTGTAATATTCCATTATTCTTTTCCTCCTAAGAAAAGTATTTATAGCACCCATTGGCAGGAATGACTGGTGACTTTATAAAAACTAAGTAGGCTTAGTTAATCAGACTGGTATTTGCTATGTTATACTTAAGAAGCATATTTGTGGGCAATAATAGTGTCCTTCTTAAAGATTGTTCTCCTGGCAGACACTTTAACACATTTATGTTCAGCAACGATACAATTCTAAAGCTGGATAGTGTCTCATAATACTTTGAAGCTTTGATATGTATTCCCATTCTAGCTCACATGCATCTGTGACTTGATTGGTAAATTTGCATCTTCCTGTTGTCTAAGAATAAACCTCAATGAAGGACAGGTAAAATATTTTATCAACAGTTCTTATAGAGAATGGAGGTTATACCTCCATTTCGCCTTGTGACAGAAGGTGACTAACATATTTAGCAAATCTTTCCAACAGTTAGAGAAATTAATCATTTTAATTACAAACCACAACCATCAACACTATTTTCTGAAAAGAGGGCTGTGTAAGTTGTCAGCAAAAACTAGGAAAAATACAGTACAGACTCTAAATGTACTTATCAAATTGCTGTATGAACCCAAATGAATCTCCTACTAGGTAACAGTGACAGTGCTTCACAGGTATCTCTCTAATCCTCTTTGTTGAAATCCACTAATAAATTAACAAACCCATCTTTTAAGATCGTCAGACAAGGCAAGTAGTCACTTCAAGAGCCTAAGGAGCAATCCAGTGGTGAATTATTATACAAGCTTAGATGTAAAGATGACATCAGCATGCACCTGAATAATTATGAGTGCATTAAAAACATGAGTAGAGCTCTGGTGGATTTCAGCACCACTGTGCTGTGGACAGAGTCACCCTAGATCAACTAAATTATAACCTGTAATGGATCAGATATTTTTCAATGAGATTCAAAAGTATGTATAAGCTGTTTTATGACAGAGTTAACTCTTTTATCAAAATAATTCTCACACATAGGGCACTCAATAAAAAATTTGAATTGTGATTAATTGTTACTGCACTCTACAAAGCTCTGTGCTGCCCAATTAATAATTATGAACATGCATCATTAGAAGCAACAGAAATGATATAATGACCATTTACTTACCTAAGATATTTCCAATAAGAGCAATAATAAATACTGCAATATATCCAGCAATAAGCACCCATTCGTATTCCTTTGGGTGTAGATATTCCCTCCAAAGAAAGCGCAGAAACTCATCATCGTAATCAGAAGATGGGTTCAGGAGTGGTTCCTGTGTCACATTAGTTTCCAGGGCAGACCTATTCCTATACAGATAATCATCAACTTTAGTTCCTGGCATTCTTCCAGCGTGTGATTGCTTCCGATATAACGCATAAAGAGCTATAAATTCCAGTAGCCGAATCAACTTATATAGGTGCACACAAAAGCATCCTTTTATGGATATCAGAATCCATGTCAAAACAAAATGCTGCAGAAGTAGGATTGTGCTCAAAGTTAAAGGCACACAACTCTTTTCCTGTAGTTTTCCTTTACAGATGTCATTACTTTACTTAACATTTTTATCCCTTTGGCTTGAATAAAACAGAATAAGCATAGAGGGAGAGTAGAATAGCATGCTTCTATCTCAGTGTTTGAATCCATGTCACTGGGTCCTGTGCAGAAGTGCTCACTCCCCCTGCAGTCCCTCCCCCTCCATCCTTACGGTTTAGAGCTTGGCTGCCTGTCGTGTGCTACACAGGAAAGATCATTGATTCTCTCTATGAATGGTATAACTCATGCTAGCAGCTCAGCTCAACTGCAATCATCCTGCAATTCATTTTCCATCCATGTTAGCTAATCAGTAACTCATTTCTAATAACTGTTTTACCCAGTCTGTTTGAAGTGTTATTTTTTTCCAGTACCAGCTCCGTAACAACTATCCTGTTCCAGTTCCCAAAACTGCTGCTAGCCCACTGTGCTCCTTGATTTGTTTGCTGCAGACTGCAGAGAACTGAGGTAGTGTGCCTGTGACAAGGCTATTTGTGACTGGGAGCTCGGCGAGTAGATTGAGCAGGGTGTTCGTTTTTGCACTAGAATGCTGGTTAAAATGATTTGACATTTTCTGTGTTATTGTCAGGGTTAAAGTGTAGAAAAGAAATCACTACAATGCAATGTAGTGGACCTTATGGATCTGTGCAACGTATAAAAAAGCCTTCAGTATGAATGTATGCACTTCAAGAACAAGATACAGCTTTTTTTTTTTTTTTTTAGAGTGTTTAATAAGGTACCTTGTTCAGTTGGCCCACCCTTTGCAGCTATAACTCTTCTGGGAAGGCTGTCCACAAGGTATAGGAGTGTGTCTATGGGAATGTTTGACCATTCTTTTAGAAGCACATTTGTGAGGCTTGGCACTGATGTTGGATAAGAAGGCTTGGCTCGTGGTCTCCCCTCAGGTTTTCTATCGGGTTGAGGTCAGGACTCTGTGCAGGCCAGTCAAGTTCCTCCACCCCAAACATGCTCATCCATGTCTTTATGGACCTTGCTTTGTGCACTGTTCCAAATCATTTAGTGGAGGGGGTTATGGTGTGGGGTTGTTTTTCAGGGGTTAGGCTTGGCCCCTTAGTTCCATTGAGGGTAACTTTTTTTTTTCAATGTTTTTATTTGGTTTTCAAAAGGATACAATTGTTCATATATGCGGACGCAGCCGCCAACATTCTAGTACCGTGGTTTATGACATGAGATATGAGAACAGCAAGTTAATAACAACAACAATTACATAATACAACTACATAATGCATTCTACCAGCAGACAGTGAGTTTATACGATATAGTCTGTAATAGAGGTGGTTATTGTATAACAGGTGAGACACAATACGTGAGTGAGTTAACATCATCAGTTGTATATGAATTGGAAAAGGGGGGGGGGGACCCAGAGAGTTGAGATGTGGGACTCTGGGTCCTGGTGGAGTACCAGGAGACCCAAGGGCTCCACATATGCTCAAAAGCTTGAGAGGAGATTGCGTTATAAATCAAGGAGCGTTCATACAGATAATGTTGTTGGACAGTATTCACAGCCTCTGAGAGGTTAGGGGCTAAGTCTCGTTTCCAGTATCTGGTGAGTACCAGCTTGGCTGCTAGTAATATATTTGCAACTATTCCCCGAAAGGGGGAGGGGATTTGATCAATACCCAGATTTAGCAATGCCAGATCTGGATTAGTGGCGACGAGAACCCCCGTAACCTCCAAGATAAGCTGAAACATCTTTCTCCAGTAACTGCGTATGTTATTACAAGTCCAAAAAATGTGTTTAATGGTGCCAGTGGCCACACACTGACACCAGCATGCCGAAGAGCCTGATCCGAAAATCTTTGCTAGTCTATAGGGGGTGAAATACCACCAGTGCATTATCTTTAAGGCTAGCTTCCAGTGGGTGATGCAGTGTGTTATTTTACAGGTATATTTGACAGCTTGGGACCATTGTGTGTCTGAAAAGGATAGATTTAGATCTGTTTCCCATTTCTGCCTAGGTGATGTTTTGTGAAATGTAGATTTATCTTGCAACAAATTGTAGATTAATGAAGTACCTCTATTTGTTTTAGATGGAAGTGTGTAGTAATGCCATGTTTGTGGGTGCATTGTTAGTTTTGGAGGAGGGGACACAGATAAGAATCTGTAGATGCGTTTTAGGTTAAAGTGCATGGAAGGGGGGACAGTGAATTTGTTCTTAATCTCATTGGGGGTTAGAAGCTTCCCTTGATCATAGAAATCTTTGATCCATTCCACTCCTTTAATATCCCATCCCTTTATGCTTAGATCTTGTATAGTGTGCGTTAAGGTAGTGAGGGGGATATCTATCATAAGGGACTTAGAAAGTCGTTGAATAGATTGTGTGATTGATCTCCATGCTGTTATAGAAGCTTTTGTTGTGGGTAGCAGAGTTTTAAGATCTAAGGGTTTCCGTATATCGGCATAGAGTAAGGAACTCAGGTTGGATGTTCTATTCAGGGCCTATTCTATACCTGTCCATAATGGTTCTACCGATTGACTGAACCAGTGTTTCAAGTGGTCTGCATGGACCGCCGTGTGGTAATCCTTAAGGTCGACCATTCTGTTGTTCTGTGCTTAATCAAGTATGTGTGAGAGCAACGTGTTCTTTTGCCCTGCCATATAAACTGTCTTAGTGTCGAGTTCAATGCCTTTAGGTGGGTTTGTTTTAAAGGGGTATGTAATGTTCTAAATAGATAAAGTATTTGAGGAAGAATCATCATTTTAAAGGCTGTGAGCCTTCCTACCCAGGAGAGTTCCGTTTTCGCTAAATTCCTAAGTTGGCTATCCAATTTGATCAGTAGTGGTTTGTAGTTAGCTTCTTCTAGAGATGTGCATGACTGGGTGATTGTAATGCCTAGATAAGTGATCCCTCTCTCAGCCCAGGTGTACGGGAGATCCCCTTGAAGCATCTCCCTCACTCTCTTAGGGATGCCAAGGTTCAGAATCAGTGACTTCGAGTCATTCACTTTATAGTAAGATAGTTGACTAAATTCTGTTAGGATTGTATGGGCTCTGGGGAATAAAGTTAGTGGGTTAGTCAACATCAGAATGATTTCATCCGTAAACAAATTGATGACGTGTGGTCTTTCTTTCAAAAGAAACCCTGAAATTAGTGGATCCATGTGAATTCTTTCTGCCAGGGGCTCAATCATTAGGTTAAAAATTCTGCGAGATAGTGGGCATCCTTGCCTTATACCATTTGAAATGGCGAAGGGTACTTCCGGTTCCGGCGCCTGCATGGAGAGGAGCTAGGGGAAGAGAGCTCCCGCCACGCTCCTCCAAAATCCAGCTTAAAAGCCTGCTCGACCGAGGTAATACCCTCCTCTCATACCCTCATACCCAGGGGAACACCGTCCAAGCGAAATGGATCGCTTCCTTGAACGGCCGGCGATGATTGAAATAAGGGGTCTCGGGTATGTTAGGATTGTCTTAAATCAGTTGATAGAATGATATTTCACTTACTGAGCTTCAGTGACTAAGACT
>BLSH010429415.1:261884-272634 GCA_018402905.1 Glandirana rugosa | reverse complement strand
ACCCCCACCCCTCTGGGAATCAAATACCACAGTGGACACACTTATGTCTCTTAGCAGCCCGTAGAACAATTATGCAAGCTTGGATTAAGCCCGATCCACCTCGAATTGCCCAAACAAAAGCATCCATCCAAAGCCTATTCCTCATAGAAAGACTAGATACCATTACCCAAGACTGTAGGTCGACAAAACGGTTCTTCTCCAGATGGCGCAAATACCTAGAATACTCCCTCACATCTGAGGAAATACTGCGGTATATGGAACCCTTCCGATTTTCCAAATGGTACATAACCGCAGACCTCGCAGGTACATTGGGCAAACTTAAACTTCGTGAGATACCCTCTACAACTCCCCCCCCCCCCTTGACATTCCACACCTCCTTAGCCCAAATCAATAAACTTTGTCAATTTCATCTTCTTACACTATGGGCTTAATGAGGATGTACAAATGTTTCTAACTGTTCTTTTTCTCTTTTCCATACCACTGTTTAAGACTGTTTTTGCTTACCAACCGGTTCATTAGGTCACCCTAGACCCTCCGCAGGACTCCCGCGCAACTAGTCCTGACCCCAAAGGGGTCTTCAGTAGTAAGCTAGGCACTAGTCAATTAGACACTCAAGTTCCATATCAAACTTTATTATTACCTATTCTGCACCTCTTACAGCACCCTATGACTGCTAGATTCTTGACTTTAAGTAACTTTGTACTATGTCAAATAAGTTCTGCGATTTTCTTTTTCTTGGTCTTTGTAACCAGCGATCCAAGTCTATTCTGTAATCTGAAAAACTTCTAATAAATATATTTAAAAAAAAAAAAGAAATGGCGAAGGGTTTAGATAATAGGCTTTCCGTATACACCTGTGCCGATGGGGATGAGTAAAGGGCCATTGTTGTAAATAGGATCATTCCTTGCAGTCCAAATTTGTTTAGAGTGTAGCTCCAGTGGACCCTGTCGAACGCCTTCTCAGCATCTATAGAAAGAAGCAGAGAAGGCGTGAAATGGGACGGAGGTTAGCAGGAATGTCATGACTTTTCCCAGGTTTAGGGAGGGTGACGATATGCGCTTTTAGTATTGCTGGGGGGAAGGACGCTTTGTGTGCCGCGGCTGTAAAAACTATATTTAGATAAGGAGTCAGTTTGTTTTGGAAGGTTTGGTAGTATTCACACGTGAACCCATCGGGGCCTGGGGATTTACCAGTTGGCATTGATTTTATAACTTTTATGATTTCCGAATTGGTAAAGGGATGATTCAGAGTTTCTAGTTCTAAAGGAGTAACAGAGGGGAGGTTTAACCTTTCTAAAAACGTAGTTATTGCTTCAGTCGTCGGTTGAGGTGTGGAGGTGTCATCTTTCAAATTATATAAAGACCCATAGTAATCCGCAAATGCATCCGCAATTTGCTTAGGGTTAGTTCGTTTTTGTTTGGTAGATGGATGAAATAGAAACGGTATTCTGGATTTGGTTCTTTGATTTTTGAGTCTTGACGCTAGGAATTTACCTTCCCTGTTGTGGGAGGAATAGTACTTTAATTTGAAGCGCTTAAGGAGGGAAGTGTGGTTCTCCTGCAGCATGGTTCGGAGTTCCATACGCAGCTTGGCTATTTTAGTGGCATTGGAAGTATTGGGGTTATCTTTATTTAGTCTCTCTAGGTCACGGAGATCCGACAGGACTTTTTGCATCCTGGCCGATCTCCGTTTTCTAATTCATGCTCCCAATTGTATCATGACCCCTCTTACGTAAACCTTGTGGGCATTCCACAAATTGAATATGTTCCCATCGGGTGTTTCGTTATTGGCAAAATAATTCTATATATGGTTTGCAATGTTATCTCTAGTGGTGGGATCGTTGAAAAGGTTATTGTTACATCTCCATATGAAGGTGGAGCAGGGGGAGTGCCCCTCAGAAATCGTGACAGAGACCGCTGCGTTGTCTGACCACGTGATATTCACGATTTCTGAGTTTGACACCTGCTGCAGCAACCATTTATCCACAAGGATTAGGTCAATTCTAGAGTAAGAATTGAATCTAGGAGAATGATACATGTAATCCCTCTCTGAAGCATGTAGAGATCTCCAAGCATCATATAATTCCTCTCTAAACAAAAGATTTGCAAGGGAATATGTTCTATTTTTCCTGGCCGTTGTGGCATCTAGAACAGGGTCTATATACTATATGATTACCTCTTTTATGCTGGCTAATACATTTAAACAGTCTGCCATAGAAGGAGCCATGGCCCGAGTTCGGGGCATACACTCCCACTATCGTATAAAGCTTTTCATTTATAGTACCTACTTTAATAACATACCATCCATTAGAGTCCATCTTGGGGAAATGTAGTTGGAAGGAGATAGAGTTTTTGATAGCTATGAATACGCCACGTTTTTTTGCTGTGTATTCTGCGGAGAAGATAAAAGGAAAGTTCTGTTGGCATTTTGGAGCTTCCAATGCTTTGAAATGTGTTTCTTCTGCGACCACTATATCTGCATTTATCGTGGAAGCCTCTTTCCAAAGAGAAGAACTCTTTGCCGGATGGTTCAAGTCTCGAGCATTTATAGTCATTAGTTTAAATGACATTGGTATCTAGTTCAAAGATGATATAAAGTGACTCGTTTCGGTGGGAGTCCAGTAAGATATTCTTAACTGTATGGGGAAGGATGTTTGGTGCTGTCCGTAAATTCCTCTGGGTCTCCGGTAAAGGGTTGTTGTGGTAAATCAACCAATGATATATGTGTGGTGTTCCTCTCCTGGTGGCATCGCGACTTGGAATGAGGATCATCCATACTTGATTATGTGAATAATTACCTACGTTAAGACATGCCTGGAAATGGAGGAATTTTGGATGCATTAACTAGGGGTTGGTAATACTAGATTGTATCGCTTCCTTTTACTAATCCATATAGCAATTATGTAGTATGGTTCTCTATATAGGTACAAGCATGGCTATATGTGTGTATATGTGTTTCTATATATATATATATATATATAGGAGGGTGGTACTGGCATCCAAATGGACCACATTGCCACTCCCCCCACTGGGGGGCGGGTCCTCTACTCATGACCCGGCCTGCCTGCAGGCACTAGTGCATGTATATAAGAGGGGACATGCCTCATGGTTGGTAGGCTCTGAGGAAGAGGGTTCGCTCTGGAAACGTGTCAGCCTGACCATACGGATGCCACCTGGTCCCTCTATTGTGGTGACGAGTGATTTATCCATTGGAGGCAACATTTGCACGTTTTATCGTGATGCCTTTTTATTGCTCCATTTGTGAGTATATATATTTTATTTTATTGTTTTAATAAACGGTTTTAATGGTATTGCACTAGGTCGGTGCACCCCTCTCTTGTGTTTTCTTTCCTAGTACCTTTTGGACACCCATGGTTCTGAGGAGGGCAGCAAAACCTCTGAGTGCATTGTGACGTTCACGCGCATTTGGACTTTTCTTTATAATCCATAATGGGGTAAGTTTAGGCTAGTAAACAAGAGAGCATGACCCAATACTTATATTGTAACCTATAAATCCCGTCATCCTAGTGATATTGCTCCATTTCTTTGGTGTTAGGAAGTGAATGGCGGACAATATTACACGCTACCCCGAACAGGAACTTACTGTAGTGAAGTGGTGGCCGCCCCCACTTAATATCTTATATCTTTTATGATTGGGGGGGGGGCAAATGGATTGGGAACAAATAGGATTATCACGGTGCCCAAAGCATTTGTAAACAGATAAAAAAGTGTATATAAAAATAGTAATATTTTATTAAAACAAATGAAAAAGTGCACATTTGCACAATATTAAGATAGTACAAGTACATAGAAGATGCTTGCTTTTGTGGTACAAATTCATGGAAGGTGGCACTGTAGAGTGGTATACATCCTACATGTTTCGCTTTGATGAGGCTTCATCAGGGACTTTACAAGCCACCCATAAATTATTTATCACTGTACAAAAAATAAGTTTAGGATTCATTCATATATCAGATTTACAGCAAATCACAATGAAGGTATTTTCAAGCATTCATTATCACTATGTTCACCTCATTAGACTCACATTGTGTGCCTTTGCCCCAGACAGGCCAAAACCCTGCCAACCCATACACGTCATACCGGGGAGGGGGGCGCTGTGTGTCCACAGAAGGCTTTATATGTACCGGCTAATGGAATAGGAGAATTAAATAGATATGAGACATAAATCTAGTGTAAAGGATTTATCTATAAACAGCTATAGTAACTTTTATAATAATGTAGCATATTATGCCTACAGTTGAACTTACATTAAGCAAGCAGAGCATAGGAGTCAAGCATGGAGGGTACTGTAGAGGATATAGGCCTTTACCACCAAGCTGAGTGGTGTGGGCTAATTTAAGACACAAAGACAAAAATTATACTAATAAGACATCAGAGCAAGTCAGCTATAGCCATACGGAAGATACCAATGGCGCATATTAGAGATGGGTAGAAATAATTCTATGAGGTTCATGGTAATTTATATGCAGGCATGAGTGTGTACACTCACAACATTACAAAACAATTTGATGCAAGCCCCATGGTCCTAACATAGTTCGCCCAAAAAGCGGGGGATTTATCTCTGTCTTAGCCCCATAACAGAGCCCAGGCATGATGGTTGGAGAGTAGTCACCCCCATCCATAGGCTTGACCAATCGCGGGGTGACAGAGAAAACAAATAAAGATAAGATGTTGGCATCTAAGATGACGGGGTCATTAGGCAATGCTGGCCTGGTGTGAGAGAGTTGAGACACGTACCTGATATCTAACAAAGTATTGGATAGACAGCTGTTAGGAGAAATCCTGTACAAGAGGACTTTTCTGCGCCATTTTCCGCGCGCGCCGGAAATGGCACCAAACGGCTCTATTTCAGCCCATCCATATTCAGGGAGCGCAGAGCGGAAAGTTCCGGGAGAAGTCTTCGGCCTACATGGATGCCCCCTCATGCTTCCGGCTTCCCTAGTTCCTCTCCTGTCTTCGCCCCCAAGCCCACCTCTCCTCCTCCGACTCAACCTAAACCCCAGCAGCAGGGGGTAGCGCATTCAGTACTGACCCATGAAGAGAAACAGTGCTGAAGGAACCTGGACCTCTGCCTCTACTGCGGAGTGCCAGGGCACTTTGTGCGAGCCTGTCCCCCCAAGTTAGGAAGAAGCCTAGCTACCTTCTCTGCTCCTGCACCCAGCAACGCTGCTCACCTCACCCTCTCCATAGTTCTGCAGCTCCCTGGAAAGTCTGTGGCCATCCATGCAATCCTCCACTCTGGAGCCTACAGCTGCTTTGTGGACTTATCTTTTGCTGCACAAAAGGGGATCCCCCTGCAACCAAAAAAACGCAGGATGGTAGTGCACCTGGCTGATGGCACCACCATTAAGTCTGGCCTGTTCACTCAAGAGACTGTTCCCTTGACCACTATCACGGCCGGGGGCCACCAGGAGCTTCTCATTTTGGACACCATCTGCTCTCCTCTCTTCCCTGTCATCCTCGGCTTGCCATGGCTCCAGGCCCACAATCCGACCATCAATTGGAATACAGGGGACATCAAGTTCCAATCCCAATACTGCCACAGGCATTGCCTTCCACGTACCCCGGGGCAGAGCCGTCCCTACTTTGCATGGATTCTGATCCAGAACCTGATGTCTGCCAGGCAGTTCCCAGTGCCTACCATGATTTTCTGGACGTTTTTAGCAAGAAGGGGGCGGAGGTCCTTCCTCCCCACAGACCACATGACTACCCCATTGAGCTCCTGCCCGGGGCTGAGATCCCCTTCGGAAGGATGTACCCGCTCTCTGAGCTTGAGCTCAGCACTCTCAAGTCTTGCATTGATGAGAATCTCAGCAAGGGGTTTATCCATCTATCCACCTCCCCAGCTGGGGCGGGTATCTTTTTCGTGGAGAAAAAAGATGGCACGTTGCACCCATGTATAAACTACCAGGAGCTCAATAAAGTGACAGTTAAAGTGGTAGTAAACCCTCCTATCATTTTCAGCCAAGGAAGCTGCCATCTTGGCCTCTCTTTAATCTACAACTGCCGTGATGCTGCACATGTGATCAGCTATGACACCAGCCATTGGATGGTTTGACAGTTTGGTTTAGAGCACAACCAATGGGAATGTTACATTTCCGGCACGTGCCGGAAATGGAACTGTTTTTTAAACTGTTAAATGGATGGGTTTACTACTGCTTTAAGAACTGTTACCCTCTCCCTCTGGTACCAGAGCTATTTCAACGCCTGGGAACAGCCACCATCTTCACTAAATTAGACCTCCGTGGAGCCTATAACTTGGTGCTAATCAGGGAAGGCGAAGAATGGAAGACAGCCTTCCGCACCCGCTTCGGCCACTATCAGTATTTGGTGATGCCGTTCGGCTTATGCAATGCTCCTGCCACATTCCAGCATTTTATTAACGACATCTTCAGGGACTTCCTCGACCTCTTCATCATTGCTTCTGAATCTGGATGATATCTTGATTTTCTCCCCCTCCTTAGAGCTTCACCGCGACCATATAAAAAGGGTACTGGGTCGTCTCCGTCAACACGGACTTTATGCCAAGCCAGAAAAGTGAGAGTTCGAGCAGCACAGTATACAATTTCTGGGACTCATTATCTCTGTTGGAGGTATCAAGATGGACCCCCAAAAGGTGTCCACCATCTTGGACTGGCCAGCCCCGGTTAATAAAAAGGGAATCCAGTGATTCATTGGATTTGCAAACTTTTACAGAAAATTCATTTGGGGGTTCTTGTCCATAATCTCACCCATCACTCAGTTATCCAACCAGGGTACCCCCTTTCAATGGGGTGCAAACTGCTTTTGAAAGACTCAAGGATCTGTTCACCTCAGCGCCCATCTTGCAGCATCCAGACCCGGCTCTTCCTTATGTTCTGGAGGTCGACGCATCTGAGGTAGCGGTTGGGACAATTCTCTCCCAGAGGCAGGTTACCAAAGCGCTACTAAATCCAGTAGCGTTCTTCTCCCACAAACTGTCACCTGCGGAGAAGAATTACCATGTGGGTGATCGTGAACTTCTGGCCATTAAATCCGCATTGGAGGAATGGCGGTACTTGTTGGAAGGGGCAGCACATCCAATCCTCATTTACACTGACGATAAAATCCTAGAATATTTGAGGGTAGACAAGAGACTAAAGCTCCAACAAGCCAGGTGGGCACTGTTCTTCACCCAATTCACCTTCCACATCACCTACAGGCCCAGGTCGAAGAATACCAAACCGGACTCCCTTTCGCGCATGTTCAATGCACCTGAAGCCCCGGTATCGCCCGATACCATTCTGCCATCCGGAAGTTTTTTACTTCTTCAGGAAGATATGCTGTCACGGATCCACCAAGCTACAAAGGGGGCAAACCCCCTTCCTGGAACCTCGCTTTTATATAAAGAAGGGTTGCACGACGACAGGATTTTTTGTACCAGAGAACCTGCGAACCACCGTCCTAGACCTCTGCCATGACCATTGGCTGGCTAGGCACTTCGGTGTGCGCAAAACAACTGAACTGTTACAACACATGTTTTGGTGGCCCCAAGTGGGGCGTGACTGCAAGCTTTACATGGACTCCTGCACTATCTGTAACCGGTGTAAAGGAAGCAAGACCTGGTCTTGGGGCCTTCTCAAGCTTTTGCCCATCCCAGAGAGACCTTGGAGCCACATATCCATGGACTTTATTGTGGAGCTACCCCCTTCAGAAGGGTTCTCCACCATCTTCGTGGTAGTGGATAGGTTCTCCAAGATGGCCCACTTCTTGCCCATGAAGGGCACACCTTCCGCCACAGAGACTGGTAAGATTTTCATTAAGGAGATTGTTAGACTCCACGGGATACCGACAGATGTGGTGTCCGATCGTGGAGTGCAGTTTACCACCAAGTTCTGGAGATCATTATGTAAATCCCTGAAGATTGGCCTGCCATTGTCTTCTGCTTACCACTCCCAGACTAATGGCCAGACGGAGCGTACAAATCAAACGCTGGAGCAATACCCTCGTTGCTTTTCCTCTTTCACTGGATGACTGGATTACGCTTGTACCGCTGGCTGAGTTTGCGTACAACAATTCTGCCCACTCTGCAGTCTCCTTTTTTCATGAACTATGGATTCCATCCAGCCTTCTTGTCTAACGCATGTTCTGAAAATCCGGTGCCAGCCGTGGCTAATCTAATGGAGTTTTTCATCTCTAACAACAAACTCCTACAGGAAACAATGGCAAGAGCACAGGTTGCTAACAAGGGGACTTATGACAAAAGGAGACGTGGTGAATTGCACCTGGAACCGGCAGTTTGGTCTGGCTATCTACCACTGAACTAAGACTGGCATGCCCGTCCAAGAAATTTGGCCCAAGATTCTTGGGTCTCTTCCCTATCAAGAGAAAGATTAACGATGTGGCATATGAATTGGAGTTGCCTGAACCGTTTCGTATCCACCCTGTCTTCCACGTGTCCCTGTTAAAACCTAAGATATCCAACCCTTTTCCAGATCGGAAGACAGGCCCACCTGCACCAGTGCTAGTTGACGGGCAGAGGCGGCTCTCTAATTAGGCAAATTAGGCGGCCGCCTAAGGCCTCGCGCTCACAGGGGCCTCGCGCCCACCTAATTTGCCTAATTAAGGATAAATCTTGACCAGGACCTTGGCTGAAAGCAGTGCCGCTGCGGCGCTGCCGCTGCACTCCGGCCTGCGGGGGGTTAATGCTGAAAACCCCATGGCCAGGCAGCGGAGAGAGAACGGGACCGTGGCTGTGTCTTGTGGAGGAGGCGGAGCCAGGGCTGTGTTGTCCGAGGGAGGAGACGTCTTACAGCAGCTGGAGCACAAGTGTTCTAAAGTGAAACTAAATGCATGGTGCACCCGAAGCTGCAGATCGCGCCCCCCCACTCGTTGGAGCGATCCATCCCTGTACACCTGGAGAAGGCAGCCCAGTGTCTGGTAAGAAGTTGAGAGGAGGGGAAGAGGAAGGTCCCGCTGGGGTGGAGGCCTCACCAGGGCAGGATGAAGCCGATGGAAGGGGAGGTAAGAGAGAGGAAGAATCGTCCAGTCCGCCCCTCTCTGGAGCTGTCAGTGCTGGGGGGGATCATTCTGGAGCTGCAGCTGCAGGGAGAGGCAAACTACTATGCCACAACTCCCTTCTGCAGCTAGCGACCCCCAGCATGAGTGAAAGCCAGGCCCCTATCCCTGCTCCTCCAGCATCCAGATTTCCTCAGCCAGTGACCAGCCTATATATCTGTCTCCTATGCCATCCACTCCACTAGCCAAATCCCTTCTGATTATTACTGCCACAAACAGGACAGCTCAGTGTCCCAGTGTGACCACCTGACAGCCACTGACCTTTCCCTCTGCCCTGCCCTCATCCCCACCTACATAGGGCTCCACTGCGGGGGTCGGGGGGTCCCAGCCCAGTCAGCACCGAGAGAAATCACTGACACCAGCAATGAGACAGAGAGAGTACTGACACCAGCACAGAGAGAGAGAGGCCACTGACACCAGCACTGAGAGAGAGGCCACTGACACCAGCACCGAGAGAGAGAGAGGCCACTGACACCAGCACTGAGAGAGAGGCCACTGACACCAGCACTGAGAGAGAGGCCACTGACACCAGCACCGAGAGAGAGAGGCCACTGACACCAGCACCGAGAGAGAGAGGCCACTGACACCAGCACTGAGAGAGAGGCCACTGACACCAGCACTGAGAGAGAGGCCACTGACACCAGCACAGTGAGAGAGAGAGAGGCCACTGACACCAGCACTGAGAGAGAGAGGCCACTGACACCAGCACTGAGAGAGAGAGAGGCAACTGACACCAGTACTGAGAGAGAGGCCACTGACACCAGTACTGTGAGAGAGAGAGGTCACTGACACCAGCACTGAGAGAGAGAGGCCACTGACACCAGCACTGAGAGAGAGAGGCCACTGACACCAGCACTGAGAGAGAGAGGGGCCACTGACACCAGCACTGAGAGAGAGAGAGGCCACTGACACCAGCACTGAGAGAGAGAGGCCACTGACACCAGCACTGAGAGAGAGAGAGAGACCACTGACACCAGTACTGAGAGAGAGAGGCCACTGACACCAGCACTGAGAGAGAGAGGCCACTGACACCAGCACTGAGAGAGAGAGGCCACTGACACCAGCACCGAGAGAGAGAGAGGCCACTGACACCAGTACTGAGAGAGGCCACTGACACCAGTACTGAGAGAGAGAGGCCATTGACACCAGTACTGAGAGAGAGAGGCCACTGACACCAGCACTGAGAGAGAGAGGCCACTGACACCAGCACTGAGAGAGAAAGAGAGAGAGGTCAATGACACCAGCACTGAGAGAGAGATCATTGACACCAGTACTGAGATAGAGAGGAGACACTGAGATAGAGAAGAGACACTGAGATAGAGAGGGGACACTGAGATAGAGAGGGGACACTGAGATAGAGGCCACTGAGATAGAGGACACTGAGATAGAGGGAGGACCCTGAGATAGAGAGAGGACACTGAGATAGTGAGAGGACCCTGAGATAGAGAGAGGACACTGAGATAGAGAGGGGACCCTGAGATAGAGAGGGGACCCTGAGATAGAGAGGGGGCCACTGAGATAGAGAGGATAGAGTTCCCGGGGAGAGATAGAGTCACAGGAGAGAGATAGAGTCCTAGGGGAGAGATAGAGTCCCAGGGGAGAGATAGAGTCACCGGGGGAGAGATAGAGTCCCAGGGGAGAGATAGAGTCCCAGGGGAGAGATAGAGTCACAGGAGAGAGATAGAGTCCCAGGA
>BLSH010429415.1:240164-250674 GCA_018402905.1 Glandirana rugosa | reverse complement strand
AAGCAACAACTGGAACCTGGCCCTATAAGAGTAGGCAATGATTTTTGAACAATAATCTGTCCCTCTAAGCAGAAGCCTCTACCTAGTGCAGTCAGATCGTTGTGTAATGCAGGGTTTGATCTGCAATCTGTCACTCAAAGCAGCAGTATGTGAAATCTCAAATTACTCCCACAATCTGATTGTTGTGTACGATCAAATCGATCGTTGTGTTAGGCAGGGTTTGATCTGCAATCTGTCACTCAAAGCAGCAGTATGTGAAATCTCGATTCCCAAATTTCTGCAATCTGTCCCTCAGAGCAACAGTAGTAGTAATCTCAGGATGCAGGATCAGATGTTAAAATGTCTGCAATCTGTCCCTCACAAAAACGCTGGCAGCTTCCTCTCCCTACACTATTCAGAGAGCATGTGACTGCAGCATCAAGTGACTCCAGCTTATATAGAGGCTGGTTCACATGATGCATTGGCCAATCACAGCCATGCCATTAGTAGGCATGACTGTGATGGCTTCTAAGGGCAAACCAGTGAAACGCTTGTTGATTGGCTGCCCTGCAGCTATTCAACATGCGTGATCAACTACCAGAACCCAAACGTTTTTTGAAACGTCCGTGTTCGGGTCCGGGTACCAGACACCCCAAAGTTCGGTACGGACCCGAACGTTACAGTCCGGGTCCACTCAACACTACCTAGAAGCAGTTTTAAGAAAATTTGGCATCATAGGTAACTTCCATCAAGCTATCTTAGGTCTTTACTCTACTCCCAATGCCAAAGTATGGACATTAGTAAGTCTCTCTGATTCATTCCCACTCATCAATGGCACCCATCAAGGGTGCCCTCTATCACCCCTAATCTTTGCTTTAGTAATCAAACCCCTGGTTCAAGCCATACACTCTAGTCCTCTTATTTCTGGGATATATGTAGGACACACTTTCCACAAGAATGGCCTCTATGCAGTTGATTTCATTATATTGCTCACTGATCCTTTGAGCTCACTTCCTCCCTTACACCAACTTTTAGAGCATTTTGGCGCAGTCTCCATGTACAAATTAAACCATTCCAAACCCTCTATGCTAGGGGTCTCACTCCCACAATCCACAAAGAATGATATTACCAAATGTCCCCCTTTTCCTGGGCATGCAATTCCACCATGACATACTTGGTCATCCAACTAACTTCCCCCTGCTACTACAGACTAACCTCACTTCTCTATTACAGAAACAGAATATTTGTACATCCATGTCATTAATTAAAGCTTCCTGGGTGGGGCGCATAGCCCTAATTAAGATGTTTCTCCTCCCACATTTTCTTTACTTATTTAGAACCCTCCCATTATCCATGCTACAATCTGACATTTCTAAAATCCTGCGTGTCCTCAATCACTTCATCTGGGCAGCTCACGAACCTCGTCTGAAGTCAACTCTGTTGAGTGTACCCAGAGCCTTTTCAGGACTCAGAGCCCCTAATGTCAAATTATAATACAAAGGGGTTTTCCAGGACCAGGCCAAAGGATGGTGGTCCTCCTACCCCACCACGGCTCTAAATTAAAGCAGCAGCACTCTCACAAGACCTTACCTCACTACTCACAGCGATAAAGCTAGATCATCATCAATCTAATCCCCTCCTATCCATAGTTAATACCATAATTGTGGCTTGGAAAGCTATACAACAATCCTCCCATGTAATCCATACACAGGCCCTACAACAACTGCCGCTTCTTTCATTACAATTGTTATCCCCAGACTTCTTACTACAACTTTGGGCCATAGCGGGAATATACAAGATTGAGGACCTATTCTCTCATCAAGGCCTTAAATCCTTCCTGCAACTCTCAACTACCTTTCTCCTTTTCAGCAAGGATTTTTATATATACCTAAAACATGTCACATTCTTTCCTCCTTACCCATAACCACTGAAATCTCAACTTGCATTCATTCTATAACGCAACATCAACCAACATCATAGGGATCTCGTACATGTATAATATGCTATCTCATCCAGCTGCTGATGAGAAATCCACTACTATGGACTTTTTGGGAAACGACCCTGCAGATTAAAGTTACCCCCCACCCTTGGGTACCAAGCTCTCCGTAACCCATCTCTTTTCTCCAGAAATGTGAGTTACTGGGAAACACTAATGAAAGTATACTACCACTGGTAGTACATGCCCATGAAATTGTCTCGCATATATCTGACCCACTCAAAATCCCGGAGAAACTGCAATATTGATGGTACTATTTTTCACGTTTGGTGGGAGTATCCCTTCATTGCCCTCTTTTGGAGATAAACATCCACCCTTTTTTTTAATTACTAATGTCTCATGTGTTCTAACCCCGCAAATGGTTTGTTACAAACATATTGATAGCAGCATGCTTGTCCATTGCACGCCCATGGAAAAATCCGTTCCCACCATCGCTCTGTCATCTCAACAATTAAATGACTAATA
This sequence comes from Glandirana rugosa, assembly GCA_018402905.1. Classification (NCBI taxonomy): domain Eukaryota; kingdom Metazoa; phylum Chordata; class Amphibia; order Anura; family Ranidae; genus Glandirana; species Glandirana rugosa. Next base: position 248,234 of record BLSH010429415.1, on the reverse strand, counting down.
TCAAATGGAATTTCTCTTGCACTCAGTTGACAGTAGAAAAATGTACTATATGCTGGCTCCCCTGGTTACTAGACACCAGATTTACCAGAGATATTGTTAAACTGGCCGCGTTCCAAGGGCTAATTATTCTTATCCCTCAGACCAAACAGTGCCAGAAGAGTAACAGATGCACATTAACATGCCCATATATTTCCAATAAATGCCTAACTATTTCCCTCTCTACTATTTTCTCTCCCATTCTCCCTTACTCTTTGCTTTCCCTTCCTGCTCCCCTCTCCCTTTACACCAGTCTTTCATGGGGTTGTGTCTTTGCTCATCATATGCTCGATTACTCATATATTTTTGTACGTTTGTTTCTTATAGACAATGATAATCATAATAGTACACTGTGAACCCTGCTCTCATTTTGATGTACTTTTCATAACGTTGAGTGTATCCTCCTTTTCTCTCTTCTCTTCTTTTATGTATAAAAATGATTGATAAAAATACTAAAACTCCTGTAATTCCCCCAAATATGTAATATATTGTTTCAAATTATATATGACAGCCTGTCTATCAAGACTGTGGGTAACAGACGAATACAAACCCTCACATCTAAAGTAGCCCACAGGAAATTAGACAACCAATGAAGACTCAGAATTTGGGAAAGGACTGTCCCAGTGTCTTTTACATAACCTGGTAGCCGAAGCACCAGTGGTTGAAGATGTTTATCTATCCATTTTGCTAAAAGCTCTAAAAAGGAGCCAATACCTGCCACAATTGGAGGGCCTTGCATTGGTTTCCCCAATTTGTGTATTTTTGGCAATAAATGGAAAATGGTCACAGCTGGATTGTTTATCAAATATAATCTACAGTTTTGGGGCTCAATACCCCTAATAACTTATCCCTATTAATCAAACCCGCAAATGCTGATTGGAAAACCTTTGCAGGGTCAGATTTAAGGGGCTGATAGGTAGAGTGGTCCCTAAGCTGCCTTAAAGCTTTGGCACAATTCCTTGCTAAGTACCATAACCATACCACCTTTTTCTGCCCCCCCCCCCAAATCACTACTTTTTTTGACTTCTTAAGATGTTCCAGAGCTCTGGTTTCTTGTTTAGTTATATTCAATGGACCAGAGACCCCAGTGTCATTCTTTAACTCCATCAGTAACTCCATCGTTCTTTAACTCCATAACCGGCTAGAAACATCAATAGAGGGGCTTCTAGCATTAAGTATATAAAAATATTTATCTCCAGCACAAAAAGCACTGCTGTCAATACCACAAAAGCCACCAACAAACTATATTTGCAAATTTTCTAAATTCAATTTTCCACACAAATCAGAAAAAATAAAGAGGTAGCATCAATAGAAGATCCCATGCTGTCAGTCCCTTCCGACAAAGCCTCCAATATATGCTCCCCTCTGAATTGCTTTCTTTGAAGAAGATTTCTAACAAATCTATTTATAGCCAATACTGTTGAAAACACATTGAAGTGATGGGTAGGAGAAAATGACAGGAGTTTTTGCTCCAGTGTATTGAATTCTTTTAAACATAATTTTTTAATGTTTGACAGCCTATTTTACATTCAATTTTATGGAGCCTCAATGGGAGCAAATTTGTTTTGCCCTCTATGGCAAATTTGTATGTGGAATGGTGGGAGGAACAGTATATTTTCTCCCCCCATAACCTGTATCCCAGTAACCTACCCTGGTATGATCATGTTATGACATTTTGTTTGTATGGGATGGAGACAGCGAGGCATGAACTGAATGTGTGAAGTACCTTAATGACAACAACTACAATCTCCAGTCCACTTATAATTACTATGAGGCTTACATAGATTTATGGGATGTCACCGTATGCGGTTGTCTTGTGACTGGGTCTGTTGTTTCTAAGACTTATCAAAAGCCATGTTCTGGGAATACTACATTGCTTGCCACTAGCTGTCATCCATCCCACACCATCAAAGGTATACCAGTAGGAGAATTTACCAGAGCCTGCAGGAACTGTTCCACAGAGAAATTATTTAATAAGGAAGGCAATGTCATCAAGTCATGGCTCTTGGAGAGGGGATTTCCTATTTACAGTATAGAACATGGCAGGAGGGTAGTGGGTGCCAGAAACCATCATGAATTACTGATGGTATGTAAATGGAAGAAGAATAAAAACAAAAGTAATTATAAGGGTAAAGACAGGAGTTTTTTTGGAAATTCAGCAGTCATTTTTGTTACCATTTTCTCAAAAGAATGCCATCAGATAGTATAAATAAATCTTCCAATATTATATACAGACAAAGAATTGCATTCTATGTTATGAGGGGGGTGTAGATTCTTGAGTCATCATGCACCTACCCTTTCTCCAAGCCTGTTCTTTTATGTGCAAAATTGCAATTCGTTTTGGTCCAAATATAGATTTGGACACATTTTTGGTTACTCTGAGATTCAGAGATGTATCTAATTAACTTCAGCTTGTTCAACAAAGTTTTGACACCAAAACGTAGAAGCTGATTGATTACTATTGTTAGGAGAATACCTGTAAGTGCAGACCAATGGCCGACAATGCCAGACAAGCTCAGTCCTCTGGTCTGCTAGAGATAGGAAAGTCAGAATAGCTAGATCAATGATCAGTGTTGGGGTCACAAAGGCCGATGCAGGAGGAGAGTTTCATAGTTGGGGGTCACAATCCAAGGTCAATGCAGGAGGAGAGTTTCGTAGTCGGGGTCACAAGCCAAAGTCGTTTCCAAGCAGCAATAGAAGTAGCACAGGGAGTAAGCAGGAACATACCACAATAATCTGGCAACAGGAAGTGCAGAGGCAGGGTTTATATAGAAAGTTCATGGGAGGAGCAAGGAGTTCAAGGTTCAACAGCAATCAAAGCACAAGGCTTTCCAGATATCTCAGTGAGAAGTATCAATGCTAGACACAGAAAAGGTCCCATGTTCGAGCCCAGGTCTTGACAGTACTCCCCTCCTTCCAGGATGTCCTCTGGACGTTTTAGGGCCAGGTTTTGAGGAAATCTCTGGTTAAATTCTCTTATTAGTCTAAGGGCATGAATTTGCTCCTCAGACTCCCAAGAATCTCCCTGCGGTCCTTAGCCTTTCCATCTTAATAGGTATTGTAGTTTACAACGATGAATATGGGAGTCAAGAATTTTATCCAAAATTAATTCTTCTTCCCCTTGCACCTAGACAGGGTCTGGTGGGGGATGTGTACGACCAGAAAAAGGATTATTTCTGAAAGGCTTTAAAAGAGCCATATGAAAAATAGGATGAATCTTCATAGAAGGTGGTAGTTTAAGTTTGTAGGCCACAGGATTAATTCGTGCAATTACTTCAAAGAGTCCAATGACTGTAAGACCAAGTTTCTGAGAAAGAAGTTAAAGTTGTAAGTGTTTAGTGGATAGCCAGACCTTATCACCTAATTAATAGGGAGGAATGGTTCGTCTGTGTCTATTTGCAATCGTCTTATGGGATTCTTGAACGTTGTGTAAAGTTTTCTTCAGTAATTCCTGATTCTTTTGTAAAGCAGACACCCTTGCGTTTACCACTGGTAAAGATGACTCTACAGGAATTCTGGGGATAAAAGATGGATGACATCCATAATTGGCAAAGAATGGGCTTTGAGAGATGGAACTATGGTAAGAGATACTGTAAGCAAATTCTGCTAACAGTAGATATTCAGTCCAGTCACCCTGAAGATGGCAACAACAATGAAGATATTGCTCTAAAGTTTTATTTGTTCTCTCAGTCTGCCCATTTGATTCTGGATGAAAGGCAGTTGATAGGTTAACTTCAATTCCCAGAGTAGAACAGAATGTTTTCCAAGGTCATGATGTGAACTTGACTCCTCGATCTGATATTACTTCACCTGGGAGCCCATGCAGTCTGTAAATTTCTTGTATTAATATCTGAGCAGTTTCTTCAGCTGTATGCTCATGATGGGCACAAAATGAACCATATTAGTTAAATGGTCCACCACCACCATGACAGTTGTAAATACCTTTGAAGGGGGTAGGTCCACAATAAAATCCATGGAAATGGATCGCTATGGTCGTAATGGCACAGGGAGAGGCTGTAGCTAACCTACTGGGAGGGAGCGTGGTACTTTATGTCGGGCACAGGTTTCACATGAGAGAATGTACTCCTTTGCATCTTTACTATAGGAAGACCACCAAAAGGTACGAGCAAGAAGGTCTACCGCTTTCCTAATTCCATTGTGACCAGCAGATTTTGAATCATGCACCAGCTGAAGGACCTTAAGCCTTGCCTCTTTAGGGATGTACATTTTATAAACAAAGGTCCAGCGGCCCTCATGAAAGTCCATGTGCAAATTTCCTGGTGGATTGTTTAAGAGTGGGTCCCTATCATAAGTTAAACTTTGAAAGAAGCACTGCAGGGTACATTACTCCCAAAAAGTGTCTGTCTTGTAAAATAGTACCTACTAGAGTCACCAGACATTCTCGACAAAGCATCTGCTTTACCATTTTTACATCCTGGTCTGTAAGAAATGACAAAATTGAATCTTGAAAAAAAAGAGTCCATCTTGCCTGCCTTGCATTGAGCCTCTTAGCAGATTTAATAAATTCAAGATTCTTGTGGTCAGTAAGGATAGTTACGGAATGTGTGGTGCCCTCCAGAAGGTATCTCCATTCAGAGAAGGCTTCTTTTATTGCTAAAAGTTCCTTGTTGCCGATATCATAGTTCTGTTCCGCAGTTGTCGGGAATAGAATGCACATGGGTGTAATAACACTTTTTCACCAATTCTCTGAGAAAGAACTACTCCGATGGCTATATTGGAGGCATCTACTTCTATTATAAAGTTAAGTTCTGGGTTAGGATGTACCAGTACAGGTGCAGTGGTGAATAAGGCTTTCAGATGTGAGAAAGCCATTTCTGCCTCTGTGGACCACTGGAAGCGTGTCTCCTTCCTTGTCACATGAGTAACGGGAGCCACAATTTTAGAAACCTTTTTAATAAATCTCCGGTAAAAGTTTGGGAATCCCAAGAACCGTTGTACATCCTTTATGTTCTTAATGGTAGGCCAGTCTAGGATGGCTTGGATCTTGCTGAAATCCATGTTCAGCCCTTCAGGAGAGATGATGTAGCCCAAGAACTGTATATGGGTCTGTACGAAATCAAATTTTTCCAATTTAATACATAATTTATTTTGTTGTAGTCATTCTAAGACAGTACAGACATGATCCCGGTGCTCCTGTAAATTGGTTGAAAAGATAAGTATATTATCCAGATAAGCCACCACAAATTGGTCTAACAAGTCTCTGAAAACATAATTTATGAAATGTTGAAAAGTAGCTGGTGCATTACAGAGTCTAAAGGGCATTACTAGGGGTTCCTAATGCCCATATCTTGTCCAAAAGGCCATCTTCCATTCATCTCCAGGTTGGATGCGAACAAGATTATATGCACCCCACAGATCAAGCTTGGTAAAAATCTTTTCTGTTCTTAGTCTCTTGAATAGTTCTGGAATTAATGGAAGTGGGTAATGATTCTTGACTGTCATTTTATTTAATTCTTCGTAATCAATGCATGGGCACAGGGTTGCATCTTTCTTTTCAACAAAGAACAGCGGGGCTCCAGCAGGAGAAGTTGAAGGGTGGATAAACCCCTTCGCCAGATTGTCTTGTAGAAAGTCCCTTAATGCTTTCAGTTCTGGCTCAGAAAGGTTGTAGAGGTGACCAAAGGGAATTGGGGCACCTGGTACAAGCTTTATTGGGCAATCATAGGCTCAGTGTGGTGGCAATTGGTATGCATTTTTCTTATCACAAATGTATTTAAAGTCTTGGTACTGGGAGGGCAATCTTTCCAGGTTAGTCACTCCGATAACAGTGGGTGAGGTGTCCTTCTTTAGACAGTCTATCTGACAATGTTCAGTAGAAAATACAAGGTTTCTGGCCTGCCAGACAACAGTGGGGTTATGACATGATAGCCATGGTATTCCTAAAATAACAGGAAATTGAGGAGAAGAAATCAGGTTGAAAGATATTAGTTCTTGATGTCCAGGCTCGATACTTAACTGCAAAGGAACAGTTTCATGAGTGATTAATCTGGATGTGAGTAGAGAGCCATCCTCTGTCTCTATATGTACTGGGGATGGTTTAGGTATTTGGGTGATGCAATTTTATTCAGCAAACTTCAAATCCATAAAATTACCACCAGCCCATTGCTGAGGTGGAGAATAACTCTTTCTCTTTAAGAGTGACGGTTAAAGTAAAATGTGGGTGATGACAGACAATCTCATTTTCTCCTTGTGTTATAGAAGACAAGGGTTGTATAATGGATCACATTTATTCCCTAGGTGTGGACAATTCTCTTTGAATAGCCGTTGCAATGGTTTGTCTTTTTTGTCTTGATTTATTTGGACAACTGAGGGCGTAGTGATCTGACTGACCACAATAGAGGCAAAGATTCAGTTAATGTCTGCGTCTCTTTTCAGCAAAGCTGAGAGCTCCAATCTGCATAGGTTCAGGTTCATAGCTGGCAAATGATTTAGCCATTGGTTGATGATTGAATAAGGAAATATAGTCAACAGATCTTTGTTTCTCAAATCGTCTCTCCATAAATCGTCTATCGATTTTAATGCTCAATTTAATAAAGTCATGAAGACTATTGAGCATATATATTCTGGATAGTTCATCTTTTATATTCTCAGAAAGTCCTTTTCTGAAGTCAAAATGCTTTGCACTGTCTTTCCAGGTGGTATCAGTTACCCATCGACGAAATTCGGCAGCATATTCAGCAACAGGATGTCTCCATTGGCCCAAGTTCAGTAAAATAGTTTCAGCAGTTGCACTGAGATTAGGATCATCAAAAATTAAATTCATGGTGATCACAAACCCTTCAAAATCTCCTAGAATCTCATGGTCTTGCTGCAAGTATGAGGAAATCCATACCATGGCCTCATCAATGAACAGAGATATAGTAAAGCCTGTCGTGGAGCGTGGGGTTGCAAATCGGTTAGGTTGCAGCTGAATGTGCTGTTGACATTGATTCAGATAGCATCTATAGAGGTTAGGATCTGCATTGAATTTATCAGGCACAGGGAAGTGGTTTGAATCACAGTTAGTAGTGCTCTGTAGTAGAGTTGAGAGGACACCTGAATGTTTGGGTTCGTAGGGTTCGGGCGAACTTTGCGGAAAAGTTCGGGTTCAGCACCGAACTTGACCCCGGACCCGAACCCCATTGAAGTCAATAGTGACCCATACTTTTGGGCACAAACATGGCTGTAAAAAAGTCCTGGAAAGAGCTAGAGGGCTGCAAAAGGAAGCAAAACGGGGTTAAGATATTGCTCTAAAGTTTTATTTGTTCTCTCAGTCTGCCCATTTGATTCTGGATGAAAGGCAGTTGATAGGTTAACTTCAATTCCCAGAGTAGAACAGAATGTTTTCCAAGGTCATGATGTGAACTTGACTCCTCGATCTGATATTACTTCACCTGGGAGCCCATGCAGTCTGTAAATTTCTTGTATTAATATCTGAGCAGTTTCTTCAGCTGTATGCTCATGATGGGCACAAAATGAACCATATTAGTTAAATGGTCCACCACCACCATGACAGTTGTAAATACCTTTGAAGGGGGTAGGTCCACAATAAAATCCATGGAAATGGATCGCTATGGTCGTAATGGCACAGGGAGAGGCTGTAGCTAACCTACTGGGAGGGAGCGTGGTACTTTATGTCGGGCACAGGTTTCACATGAGAGAATGTACTCCTTTGCATCTTTACTATAGGAAGACCACCAAAAGGTACGAGCAAGAAGGTCTACCGCTTTCCTAATTCCATTGTGACCAGCAGATTATGAATCATGCACCAGCTGAAGGACCTTAAGCCTTGCCTCTTTAGGGATGTACATTTTATAAACAAAGGTCTAGCGGCCCTCATGAAAGTCCATGTGCAAATTTCCTGGTGGATTGTTTAAGAGTGGGTCCCTATCATAAGTTAAACTTTGAAAGAAGCACTGCAGGGTACATTACTCCCAAAGGTCCTTTAAACGTGTACCTGAAAGTACTCCCGGCGATCTGGAAACAAATATTTTACATGTAGGGATTTCTCCGTTCCGAATTCCAGGAAGTCGA
>BLSH010429415.1:205280-223291 GCA_018402905.1 Glandirana rugosa | reverse complement strand
ATTTCTCATGGGCCTTGCATCACGCCGCAAAAAGGAGCGCAAAGCTCTCCATCAAACCCTAGAAAGAAACTTTATGCGAGCCCATGAGAAATTCCAGGAAACACCTACTCCCTCGTCCAAAAGTGCACTAGACAAGGCGAAACAGGAGCTGGATCTTTTTCTCACAGATTCTGCTGAGAAGTCTCTCAGGAGATCGAAACATAAATTCTACACAAAGGCTAATAAGCCTGATACCTTCCTAGCCCTCTCGCTCAAAAACGTGGATAAAATTTATAAACCAATCCGTCTTCGCACTGGGCAACACACATACACTAGCAATCCCATGAATATTCTTCGAACCTTTCGAAATCACCTCTCCAAGTTATATGATGCCCCGCCCCCACTTGATGAAACCCAAGCGGCTACCATATTTGAGTCGATCTCCCTTCCCACTCTCACCACCGCACAACAAACTCAATTAGAGACCCGCATAACTGAAGAAGAAGTTAGAGTTGCTATAAAATCCCTTAAACTCAACAAACGGCCCGGCCCTGATGGCTTTACGGCCACATATTACAAGCAGTATACAAACCTTCTCTCCCCCCTCCTTACTAACACCTTTAATGCTCTTCTAAATGGCCATCCTCTTAAACCTGAATCACTACAAGCTGATATATCCATGATCCCCAAACCATTTTCTGATGATACCTCTTGGACAAACTATCGCCCCATCTCATTACTAAATATTGACATTAAACTACTCGCCAAGATCCTTTCCTCTCGTCTAAATACAATCATAGGATCCCTGATTCATAAAGATCAGGTAGGTTTTACTCCATCAAGACAAGCTAGTGATAACGTCAGAAGAGCAGTCCTTCTTCCTTCTCACGCACTACGCTCGTGCCCGTCGGATCCCGACCTGCCTTCTGTCATTAGACATCCGTAAAGACTTTGACACCCTATCCTGGCCATACCTCCAATTTGTCCTAAAGAAGTGGGGCTTTGGGCCCCACTTCTTGCAATGGATAACAACCCTTTACTCAAACCCTTCAGCTCAAGTTAGATATGCTGGTTTCAAATCAGATTCCTTCCCAATCAGGAGAGGGACGAGGCAGGGATGCCCACTTTCTCCGCTTCTATTTTCATTAGCAATAGAACCACTTGCTCATATGATCTGCACTAATCCTGATATCAAGGGCCTTGAAATAGGAGGTCATCATCATAAGCTCTGCCTTTTCGCAGATGATGTTCTCCTATTTTTAACCTCTCCTCTGATTTCTGCCCCCAATCTCCTCTCCACTCTAGACAAATTTGCAACTCTCTCAGGACTGGTAGTCAATGCATCTAAATCTAAACTCCTTAACATCTCTCTCCCACCAGAATCTCAGCTCCAATTACAAAATGATCTCCCTTTTTCTTGGGAACAACGCCACCTGACTTATTTGGGCATCAAACTCACCCCAGATCCCTCCTCCTTGTTCTCAGCAAACTACCCTCCACTGTTGAAACACCTAACGAAACTGATGGACTCTTGGTCGCACCTACCCCTCTCCTGGTTGGGACGAATCACAGTAGTAAAAATGGTTATCCTCCCCAAAATCCTCTATTTGTTCAGAGTCCTACCCACAATAGTCCCAGCCTACTTCCTCCGAATCCTACAGCAGCGAACCTTCAAATTCATATGGGGCGGGAAGAAACCCCGAATCCCTAGAACAGTAATGCACCTACCTAAAACAAGTGGGGGTCTGAGAGTGCCGCACTTAACGAAATATTACCAAGCTGCCCAAATTGCGATCTTATCCAAGTACCACGCCACCATGGAGGTCCCCCTGTGGGTCTCATTAGAAGCAGTAGATAACGACCCTCTTTCAATGGCCAACCTATTATGGATACCCGCCAAAGACCACAAAAATGTCCCTAACCCAGTCACTAAACACTCCCTACGCCTCTGGGATGTACTTAAATTTAAATACAAGCTCCAGTCCCCCCATAATCCTCTCCAATCGTTCTTTCGCAACCCAGCCCTTTATCCAGCCTGGATCTCCCCCGTCTCTTTTCAAAAATGGATGGATGCTGGCTTGATTCAAGCCTACTCTCTCTATGCCCCCACTACCTTTAAATCCTTCCCATCGTTACAGGAAACACACAACCTACCCCACTCTGAAATCTTTCGATATCTGCAACTAAAACACTTTTTTGCCCCGTATTCCAGAACAGACACCCCACATACACAGATGTCCATTTTTGAACGAGCCTGCCATGAAGACCCACATATGAGAGGCTTACTCTCTTCTCTATACAACCTCCTTATTAATCCATCACCCAACACCCCCCCTTCCTATGTAACCAAATGGACCGAAGAGCTAGGACTTACTTTTGACCCTGAAGACTGGACAGACATTTGGTTCCATACCAAATCAGCCACACAAAACATCATAGCCTTAGAGGCTAACTACAAAGTCATGCTCAAATGGTACTTGGTACCTGCCCGTATCTCAAAATTTAGCCCGAATAGCTCCCCCGTTTGCTTCCGAGGCTGTGTAGATCGAGGCACCCACCTACATATATGGTGGACGTGTGATGTGGTCTCTAAATTTTGGGTCGAAATCTTTGAGATGATCTCTAAAACCACCGAAACAACTCTAGACCCTACTCCAGAAACAGCACTTTTAAACAAGAAACCCCCTGACCTCAGCAAATATAAATTTAAACTACTGTTACAGATCACCACAGCAGCTAAACAGACAATAGCTAAAGCTTGGAAAACTCCCCACCTGATAGTAGCTGAAACCAAACATAGAATATCCACAGCCATGATCCATGCTAAAATTGAAGCAACTGCCCTGAATACCATACATAAATTTGAGCGCATCTGGTCCCCGTGGCTGAAACACCAATTCCCAGCTGATTTTGATACCACCCTTCTGAACCCATAATAATAGAAACCCTCCTTTTAGTCATGCATCAGACTATAATCTACTAATCTACCAATGGTCTCCTGGCAAGGAAATCTCCTTTCTCAATCTTCGCTCTTGATCTCTTGACCTCCTGATCCTACTCTACCTCCTCTACCCCTTTCCTCTGATTCACCCCACCCCTCTTTCTGATTCCCTTCCACCTTTCCCCCCTCTTCCCCCTCCTAATTTACGAACACCCTGATCAATTGTACTAGCAGGTGAGCACACTTGCAACAGTGCACGAGATAGACCAGTTTATTATGCTCATGCACTCCAAGCCTAAACTCCCTGGTCTGAGTAACCAACAGACAGTATATCATACAAATATGTCCAATAGGAATGCTACTGCATTTTGCATCCAATGTACTTCTTATTGAAATGTCTTTGGAAACTTTTATTTGTCATTACCATGTGCCTTAATACTACTGTACCGGTTGTTTCACATGTTACTATATGCCACGCGGCTTAGTCGGACACAGACATTGGAGACTTGTCCCAGCACTGCCCGTGTCTTTTGGTTGCTTCTCCACCTGTATAATAATGTCTGCACCTGTTTGTATGTTCTTGTTTATTCTCATGAATAAAAACCTTTGAACAAGAAAAATTGTTTCAAAAATGATTCAAATATCTTGAAGAAAGTGCTTGAAAGAAAGTGCTCCTAAAGTGCTTCTATAGTGCTCAAATGGACATTCAAGTGATGTGGTGAGCGGTGGTAGGTGACCCCCTATAGTCCCGCACTAACCGAATGCTGTGGATCCACTGCTTTTCAGTCAGTGGATCAGTTAAAGCTTGTAGGGGGTAAATCTTTATCCAAACGAGACCATATACTGGAAATAACCGGAACTTCTTGTACTCAAAGAAATAAAAGAAAATCCATAGTGCAAACTGCTGCACGTGGATTACTGCACAAGATGCCAAATCCTTGTGTGCTGGAGGACCTGCGATGACATCACGATCATGTGACTCACACAGCTTTAATGCCTTTTTATATATGAACAACAGTATTTAATGATCTGGCAATATCCAGCTATGTATGACTGGATGATTTCTTATTTCTTTTAAAGCATCGGGCTTTGGGTAGAGAGGATTCCCTTCCTTTTTCCTGCCTGTGGAGCAGTGGTTACAGTTTGGTGTCTGTTGGAGCGCCACCCACTTCCGCTCTTTGCCTATAAAAATATTGTCATTCTCGCATCCGCCCTTACCCCACCCCCTGATGATGTCAATCTATGACGAAACCGGTAGGGGAGGAGTTTGCGGTCTGGGACGAGAGTGACCACTAGGACGCGGCGGCCATCTATGTGGCAAGAAACAAGGATTGTTTCCAAACATTGTCTACAGGCGCATGTTTTATGTCGATGATGTAAGTGCAATATTATTAGTTTCAATAAATGCTTTTTATACATATTGCGCTATGAGATGCCTGTTTTTTGTCCTTTCATGATACCTGTCTGATTATGACCATATTGGGAGAAGTGGATGCATAAGGAATACTTCCGTATTGGCACGGAACATCACAGCTGGGACATTTGCACTTGCTATTGTATGCTGATATGACCTTTGTGATGAGGGTCCATTGCAGGGGGTAAGAGGCTGTGTGTGCAGTGTTGGTGATGGTCTCCTATCCTTTCCAATTTGGACCATTGGTCATATGGATTTTATTTTTTCTACAACAGATGACTTGCATATGGACTTTTTAGTAGTAAGCAGGAACAGACCACAATAATCTGACAACAGGAAGTGCAGAGGCAATGTTTATATAGGACGTTCATGGGTGGAGCAAGGAGTTCAATGTTTAACAACAATCACAACAAACAGGAGTCCAGAGATCTGAGGTCAAACAAACAGAATGCAGGGTCAGGAGCCAGGAGGAGAGTCAGCCAAGCAGGGTCTTGAATCCAGGAACCAGAAGGGAACGTCAAACAGGCAAAGTCTTTCCCAAGAATGCACAGCAGAGATTTCTCCAGAGATGTTGACTAAGTTGAAGGCATCTGCGATCTGATCCAGACAGTTGATATAGCAGCAGAGTTGGCTAAACGAGGCAGGATATGGTCATCAGGTGAGACACAGTGGAAGCTGAAACTGGCAATTAACCTTTAGCTGAACAGCTTGACCTGAGAAGGGAGAGCTAAGCCCAGCCCTGACAATCTCTTCCAGTATTTCTACTTCCAATAGGAGGGGACAAACAAATTATTGCAAAAAAGATATGGTGGATACACATACTGCAGATCAGGGTAGGCGAGGGGTTAAACCTAAGGTGGGACCTGGATCTGCATCTGTGTTAGTCCATATTATGCTTGTTCCCTTTTTTGTATGGATGTTATTTTTCTATACTGTTTTTTCCCTTTTTTTAAGGGGTAGTTTTTGTACATATATTTATGCATACATTTATGTTTTATTATGTTTGGTATATTCTTGTTTTGTCTGTTTTCTTGACGCTAGCCTTCCTCCACCACTGCCTAAGGACATAAAGAGTTAAGAGAATGATTTATTTGTCGTAATTGAGTGTGGAGGCTATATATGTGTCCTGTGAGGGTAACGAAATTTACTATGACTAAGGCCTTTGCAGGTGAAACGTGTTAGTCTTGTATTAGAACATTGTACCCCATATGAAGAAATCGAGATAAGACATTTTTTATCGCTGCAATTACACCTGTTTGCCGATTTTATTGTTGTTTGGATTACTCCTGTGTGGGTGCCACAACAAGACACATTGCTGATCCTTATCTTTTTGGACTTGGATGATTAGTTAGGCAGGCCATACACAGTTTGAATCGCGACTTGTTCAGCATGAACCACACGAGATTCAAACCATGTATGGGCAGGCTGAATGTACCAAGTTGATCAATCAGCTTGAGTACAATCAGCATGCTGAGTTTAATTTGTGATTATCTCTAGCAGCTGCTATAGCTGCTAGCAATAATCACTGTCTTCTCTCCAGCAGGAGAAGACAATGGTCTGGTAGGAAGGATTCCCATATAAACACTGTCTGTGTTGATGGGGGAATCAAGCACATTTCTTTCCTGCAATCACAGGTTGCAGGATAGAAATTTGCTCCGTCTATAGCCGGCCTTAGTAGCAGCATTTGTTTTATTTTTTGTGCTTGATGGCAAAAATGTAAACCCTCTGTTATATTCAGCAGGGTAATGGGGCTACACCACAACCATCCTCTAACTAAATGCAATGCGTTTGTGGCATGGTAGTTTGGCCTTTTAAGGCCTAAAACAGTTGGTGAGGAGGCAACCTGTCAACTTCCCTTTGAAAAGGGTCCCACCATAGATCACTTTTCAGAGGGGGGGCAAGAACTGCTGCAAAAGATCTGTATAAAACCTCCTCAAACTGGAGGTGAAGAGTAATTTAAAAGGCTTCAAGAAACCTGTATAACATTTGCTTAAAGCATTTTAAATACTTTGTAAAAGCTTGGTGTACACACTGATCCTATATAAGCTGAGGCAGTTCAGAAGTCATCTTCTTGAGTCAGAAGGCCTCACACATGGTTTTTCTATATAGGCCTCAACGGGGAAGCTGTCTCTCTGCAAGCTGAAGATGATGGGAGGATAGAGGAGAGGGTTGGCAAAAAAATGTTTAAAAGTAACATAGATCTTTGTGCTTGTCTACACCAAGCTGAAAAAGTTTTGAAGAACTGTATAAGGTATTTTGTTGTAAAAATAAAAACAAATTGTTATAACATACATAACTGTTAATCATCTTTACAGTTTTAAGACTTGTCAAGCTAGCAATTATTTCGCTGATTCGTTAATTAAGATCCAGCTGTAATGCTCTCATGTAAGCCATGCTTTATTGAAATGCTGATTACAGAAACTTCCATAACTCTAAACACGCCAACCTTTATTTCATAGACATGAGAGAGATTAACAAGTGTGAAAAGCACAACAGAGTCTGTTCATGCTGGTGAATTTATGCTAACATCAAAGACAGTCTCAATGAGAATAAAAAAGAGAAGATAAATACCTGAAGAATTAATCGTTAAAAGGAAAAGTCAATAGCCTTCAATTTTATCAAGCAAAACCTTGGGGAAGTGCACATTGGCATTGTCCTGCAGTAATAGTTGGCTGGTCTAATAACATTAAAGTAATACCCTTTGTGTATATGTATAAAGATAAAGATTACCATTGTTTCTTTTGTGGCTTGATGATTTGGGGATGTTTTTCTAAAGGCAAATAGGCTGTTCACATTGCAATGGAATTTTCCTTTTGCAAGGATTTTATCCCTTAGCTCACTGAATGTGATTAACTTTTGCTTTGCAAAGAATATCTGAACATATGCAGGGAAAATAAAAAAAAACAGTACTTTGCTTGCATATACAGTAATTGGGTGTTGGAAGTTAGCAGAGCTTCACCTCATTCACTAAGCAAAGGAAAATTCCCTTGGGAAGTGTAATTTCCATTCCAAAGTGAACAGACTGTTTGCCTTTAATACATCAATTTCACTATTTTTTCATTGCACGGTATTATTAACCAGCTATCGTACCTGTATATCCTTTGTGGAAAGAGACATTTTTACATCTATATCCTTTTTAGACAGACCAATTTTTACATTTTACACTATGTTTTTTCTTTGATGTTAACTTCATCATTACCTAAGATAATAAACAGACTATTTTTTTGGAAAAAAAATAGGCTTTCTTTTGGCAATATAGTATAGCAAGGATTATGGAATATATACACAAAAAAATAATAATAATAATAATAACATTTTCTTCAGGTTTGACTGGTAAAGTATGAAAAAAATAATTTTACTGGAAACACAGATAACCAAGCATGGATGTTCAACTATAATTTGTCTCATCTGAAATGACACTGAAATTATTATTCTACTACAAACCACAGCAAAGTTATTTGGTAATCATTTTGTATATTTTATTGTTATGTAGCCCTGCAAAAATGTAACAAACAAAACAAATCTAGACATACAAATATGAATGGTAAAAAATATATAAAGAAAATCATCAGGAAAAGAATAACTTAAGCCTCGTACACATGGGACGACGATCGTATACAACAGGTCGAACTAACGACCATTGTATGCGAAATTGATCGTTCGTATGGGCGAATAGAACAGCTGACATACGACGGTCGTACAAGGGGAGTTGTATGAGCAGACTAGAAAACTTGGTCGTACCAACAAGCGGTCATACGACCGCTGTATCGTGTGTACAGAGAAGTTGGTACAACAAGTTGTATTGTGCAAAACACGCATGCTCCGAAGTCAGGAACGTCCGGATGCTAATTACATGCACCTGAACATTCTTTCTGCGGTCGTACAATTGTGTAGTGCAGTCAGTATGCAATTTACATTATCCATCATACGATTTGAGACAATCGTAAGTACGATCGTCGTCCCGTGTGTACGAGGCTTAAGTGTAGAAGGGGATAAAGCAGTTAATTAGGTCTGATTAGGGATAACCAAGAGTTAATATAAGGTTCAATAGGAAAACATTCAACTTTTTAAAAAGATTATCTTGTAAGGTTTCTTCTCTTTGACAGCTGGTAATTACTGGTGATCTAAAAATCTTAGTGACGTTTTTACGACTATATCTTACATTCACGATCCTCAAGTGTTTCAGAAAATAAAACTTCCTCAGTAATAACTAGTGACAATCTTTGAGTTTGGGTTGAACATGAGTCTGAAACCCAGCCTATGTCAAATATTGCACATTCTGCTCCAGGTGAAATCAGGCTCCACAATCACATCTCAGTTGTTAGGCTCGTTTCCACCGAAGCAATCAATTGTACGAGCAACAGCTACAGGGATGCCAAACAGTGAGATGCAAAAAATATGCTTCCATTATTAAAATAGACAGAAACAACAAGAAAGTGATGTGCCTAGCACAAAACATATCATAATATAACTTGTTCCTACTGGGTGTTTTAATAGAGTGAATCTGGATACACACTATCCACTTTTCTGCATATTTTTTCCTTCCTTCAGATTTACCAAAACCATATAATATGAGGTCAAACCTTAGAAGTTTAAATTTGTATGTAATCAGGCAGGCCCTTGCACTACATGGTTTTGGTAAATGTGCAGAAAATCTGACAACAAAAGTTGGATAGTGTGTATGGTGTCTAAGTTATTGTGTATCTCAATGTGCAACATTTCTGTTTCTGGAAACCAGCCTGTCGCTGAACAGACAAAAAAACTGGGCAGATTTGGGCAGTTCACCTGTCAGCCCCAACCTTCAGATGATGCACCTAGACATTTGTCATTTAGCAGTGGTATCACCATCACAACTAAATGAAAGATTCCTACCTGTTTCTGTTTCAAATTGTTAACAAGTGTGTGGGGATCCCAGTTGATGTCATCGACCAAGTATGGTCATGAACATATTATGGTCAAGGATGCCACCCAGGTTCCCCGGTGATGTTGTTTACTTTCCAGCAGCACCTTGAACCTGTTATTTTCAGCAGGAATAGTAGTTGGACAGCATCATTGTGGCTTTGGGTTGTCATTCATGGTCATCATTCACGCATTTCTCATTGTGATGGACGCTGGATTTTCATTGCTGTTATTTTTTAATTGTATTTTTACTGAAATGTTCAATTTTTGCAAGACATAGCACATAAATGTAGCTAATTCTATATCATATTCTATAACAAAAAGGTTGTTCGGTATTCAAAATAAGATAGAAATTAAATGCATATCAAGGTGAACAAAAGCTCAGAAGCCATTATACATAATATACATAATGTAACTTAGACAACAGAAATCACATCATATACAGTATCTCACAGAAGTGAGTACACCCCTCATATTTTTGTAAATATTTTATTACATCTTTTCATGTGACAACACTGAAGAAATGACACTTTGCTACAATGTAAAGTAGTGAGTGTACAGCTTGCATAACAGTGTAACTTTGCTGTCCCCTCAAAATAACACACAGCCATTAATGTCTAAACCAAATAGAAGAAAGGCGGTTTAACCTTAAAATGCGTAGAGGTTTCTTTTTTCTGTTTAAATATTTTATTGAAGATTTTCACAATAACAGAAAAAGAAGTTAAAGTTAGCCAGAGTCAATCAAACAAAAATTCACAAATAAGATAGACAACAATAACCAAGTGAGTGAGGAGACATAAGATTATTAATGAGAGGCAAAAAGCAAGAGAGGCCAAGCCATCACTCCAGACACCCCATCTGGGAACAATCTGTGACCGGGTAGACGGGTAGATGACCAACTCTGCTCCAATACTCAGACTCCATTTAATGGCCTAAGTCAGATTATCACATAAAAGACTAAAAGAGGAGTAACTATTAAACCTAAAATAAAGACATATTCGGAGTTCTGAGAGAGAAGCTACCTGTCGCCCCCCACCCCAGGTTTAGGGAGGAGAGGGTGCCACACAGAGGCCCTCAAGACTCAGGCAAGCAGTAGAAAACAAAAGAAAGGAAAAAGAGAAAATGACCAGGAGAAGAAGGGAAGATGAGAGGCAAAAGAAAGAGGAAGAGAAGCACCAGGGAAACTTAAAAAAGCAAAGGATGAGGGTCACATGGGAAGATTCAAGTATTTCTTCCATGGATCCCAGACTAGATCAAATTTAGTTGAAGTATCCAGGATAATATTAGCAAGCTTTTCCTGCCACATGATCCAAGAAATGTTCTGCTTAGCCGCAGCGAAGGACACGGAAGGACGTTTCCAGGATCTAGCAATTGTGATTTTGGTGCCAAACAAGATAAAGTGGGTACGTTTAAAGAGGTGTTTGGAAAGTCCGTCAGGTTTACAATTGAGGAGGGTCGTCTCAGGGTTCTGAGGGACTGGTAGGCACGTGACCTTACGGATCAAATAGAAAACCTTATTCCAGAAACCTTGGATGCACGGGCATTCCTACCAGGTGTGAAAGAAGGTTCCCATGTGGCCACATCCTATAAAACACAGACTAGAGGAAGTTGGAAACATGACTGCCAGCCGGGTTGGTACCATCGGGTAAATACCTTGAGATTGGCTTCCCTCAAGTTGATATTAACATCCCTTTAAATGATCTCAGGATCAGAGAACTCCACTTGTCTGCCTCCCAATCCACCTCCAGATCCCATTCCCAAGTCTTCACATAGGGAGGCTTGTCTGAATGCTCCATCAGTGATGCATAAACTATAGAAATACCTCCTCTTTGAGCCTCAGATTCCGAACACCATTTTTCATATGGGGTGATACCTACACAATCATTTCTAAGTTTCCACCAAGATGTCAGGAAATGTTGTATTTGTCGGAAGCGACATTTTTCAACAGGGGGCATATCTAACTTATCTGTGCAATGAGATAACGTCAGAGGACCAGCGGACGTAAAAAAGTGGCCTATGCGGAATAAGCCCTTATTTGTCCACCATTGGAAGGCCCGAATGTCTAGGCTGAGGAAATTGGGGATTATTAAAAAGATGGTTAAGGGAACAGAGATTCGAGATTAAGATAGGAGGTTTGAGAACTAAGTCCCCTAGGGCGATGGAGTGGGACAAAGTGGGGGCGAGTATAGGAGGTCTCAATTTGTGGGGAGCCCCCACCAAGAAATCAATAGTATGGAGAGGCACCACCTGTCTCTCTATGTTAACCCAGGTTTTTTCCCTCTGGAAAAAACGGTAGAGAACTGAGCTAATTGAGCTGCCTGTATTTATAGAGGTGTGGAAGTCTCCTATAAAGAACGTTAGCCGACCATCTAAAGCCTTTTCGGCCCCATACAAATTTCAGAATTTGTAATTGGGATAGGGAGAGCTCTAAAAAAATAAAGAATCCTAGGTAAAAGAGTCATTTTAACCGCGTGTATCCTGCCCAAACATGAAAAACCCTCCTGATCCCATATGGAAAGATCCTCGGCTAGTTTCTTAAGTAAGGGTGGGTAGTTGACCTCATAAAGTTGGCTAATGCTGGCTGTCAGATTGACCGCCAGATAGGGTATCTGATTAGTATTCCAGGTGAAATTATAGAGCTCTTTGAGACTGTGTATCATCGACTCCAGGGTAGTGATATTCAGAGCTGCTGATTTAGACCAATTAACGCAAAGCCCCGGGGCCTCTCCAAAGACTTGAAGAAGGCGAATAACATGTGGGGTAGATGTGAGGGGGGAAAAGATAAAAAGGAGCAGGTCATCTGCAAATAATGTGCATTTGTGGGACCGGGTGCCACAATTTACCCCCCTGAATGTCTGGGTTATCCCTGATGGCAATTGCCAGGGATTCTATCGCAATTGCGAAAATTAGTGGGGAGAGAGGACAACCCTGTCTAGTCCCCCTAGAGATAGAGAAAGGGTCTGAATAGTAGTTTTGTCATTTTACCTGTGCACTAGGATTTGAGTAGAGGGCTCTAAGGGTCTGAAGAAATCTCGGGCCAAAGCTCCATCTGCTTAGAATATCAAATAGATATGACCAGTCAACCGTGTCAAAGGCTTTTTGTAAATCAACAGACAGAATGAACCCCTCCCTGGGAGGACCCCCAATCCAATTCGAGTTTAGAAGAGAAATGATATCCACTGCTCTGCGGATTTGGTCAGGGCCCTGCCCTTCCTGGAATAAAGCCCACCCGGTCCTTATGGATATAGTTACCTATAAATTTGGAAAGTCTAGTAGCCAAAATCTTAGTCAGAATTTTGAGATCATTATTGATTAAAGAAATAGGCCTGTAGTTGCTAACATCCTAGTGATCCTTCCCAGGTTTGGGAATAACCGAGACAAAGGCCCTGTTGGCCCCGTTCAGCAGCATGGACCCCGCTCGCAGCAAGTTGAAAAACTTTGTTAAATAGGGGGCAATTACTAGGCCAAAAGTCTTATAATAGCTTGTGGAAAAGCCATCAGGACCAGGGGCTGAGCCCTTCCTGAGATTACTAATTACATCTAGGACTTCCTTATCAGTAAAAGGTTGCTCCATGGAAGTTGTGTGATCTTTCAAAAGTTTAGGGAGAGAGATATTATTTAGAAAAGCAGCACAGGATGACGAAGAGGCCGTTACTACCATAACCTACCACCAATGATCAACTTTAAATAAATTCTCCTTCTCCTGATGATCACAACGATACCACATATGTCTATGTTATTTGTTGCTTGTACAGCCCAGAAACAATAGTGCACATTTTGCTTTTTTTATGTCCTACCTAAGACACACCACATTGACTCTAACTGACACTGATACCAATTAAAAAAAAATCCTGCCCAAAACCTATGCCCTGACCTATGGCCCTGACCTTTGACCCTTACTTGACCCAACCACTAACCTTGGCACTGACCTAAATCAAACCTAGATCTAGGTATTTTTATTTTATACTTTCTTTAATGTTTTTATTATTTATTTATTTTATTTTATTTATTTTTTACACAGACTTTTTTTCTCTGTGCAAGGAGAGAGAGAGAGAGAGAGAGATACAATGCATTTCTCTCCTCCATTCACAGATAGAGAGAAACACAGGTATGGGCTTCCCTGATTACTGTGGTAGCCAATCAGAGGCTCCTAATGCCATATTTAAAGGTACCTTTACACATCAGCTAATGTGACTGATGTTTAGCACTGGTAAAGAGGCTGGGTGACAAAGCATTGGCTAAGGTGTGTGCTCAATGGGACACTGTTTTTATGCCATTTGATAAAATTTGAGCATATATAGGGTCATTGTACAGCACTGGGAGGTATTTCAGCACTATATTCTTAACTTTCTTGAACTCCATACTATATAAAATAGAAAAAACAGGGGTGTTGAATGGTAGATCAGATACTTGTTTGGTGTGGGACCTTTGTTCTTTTAGTAGATTGCTATGTGTGGTTTTGTTAGCAATATTAAATGCCCTATCCAAAGTGGCTTGGGAATAGCCCCTCTCTTTAAATCTCTGCATCATATTATCAGATTTTCTGATAAAATCCGAATGTGTGCTGCAGATACGTCTTAGCCTTAGAAATTGGCCTACGGGTATTCCTCACAATGTGTGGCCTGGATGGTTGGAATTTGCTCTCAATAACGAATTTCCAGCTGTGGGTTTTCTAAATAAACTAGAGACAAACTTGCCATTCTCCCCTGTTAAGATGACATCCAAAAATTCAATGGATTTGTTACCATGATATCCTGTGATGTCCTGTGAACCTGAGATTAAGTTCCTTATTGTTCATCATATACAATACAAGCCATGTAGCCAGATTGACCTGCTGGTCTGACACTATGAACAATAGGTCATCTATAAAACTACAGTAATGCACGATGGGGACTGTCGGCTCCAAAAATGCGGGTCTTCTCCCACCACCCCATATAGATGTTAGCCAGGGATCGGGGGAGAACTTGGTTCCCATGGAGGCACTGCACCTCTGGAGATAGCAGTCCCCATCGAACATGAAATAATTTTGTGTGAGCAAGAATTCCAGGCTTAAAAGGATGAACTCCTGGAGTACCAAGGAGAAGTTACCAGATTTTTTAAGGAAAAATGCCACAGCCTGTAAACCCAAATGATGTGGAATCCAGGAACGCAGGCTGGCCACATCACATGTGATCCAGCTGTAATTATCTTCACACACAAATTTTTCAAAATGGAACGAGGAAACGATTGATTGGGGCTGTGGGATTTTAATGGTACCGTCATAGACTCACAGATACATATTTATTTGATTAAAAACAAAAATATTTATTCCAAATTTGTACAAACAACATATATCTTTAGTACATTACAGAATTAAAAATATGGTTCCCAGATTAGTCATTACAGTTATCTGTTGACCTCACTGTAGAGGGAGAGCCTATAGTTCTCTACATGTTTCGCAGAATGTCCACTTCCTCGGGATATTATACAGATGAACAGATTTGATACACTAGGAACAATAACACAGTTAATACACATTCATAAAAAAAAGCATTTACACAAGTGCCTATATATTAAACATATCCATAATAAACAGGTTTATGCTGTATGTGTTGACCCCCATTATGTAGCGGGCTCACCTCTAGACAGGGGTACTTCACGGAGATACTAGAAGCCGCACATGTTCCCCCGGGCAGACATGGGAGCATATAGAAAGAACGGTTATCTTAATAACATGTGTGGTACATCATGTCTTAGTAAGTACTTGGGGATAAAATCACCCAAATAACGTGCTGATCACTACAACATACCTCATGTAAAAAGTCTGTAAACAAATATCGGTTACCGGCTCAAGAAACTGGGCGCAAATATTCCAAGTAAATGTAGCGGTGGGGGTCTCCCTAAGCAGGGGGAGAGGGGGGGTTTCCTTTTAGTTGTAATATCACACAGCATCTTAGCAATTGACGTAGCTTAGCCGCGTTGTGTCTAGATAAAGTAAGCAAAATATAAGGTATAAGAAATTGTAATACATGTATATTAGTGTTTTTATTTTTCAGGGACCCAAAGACATTGTCCAAGAAAATTGCTTGTTTATATACTATGAGTCTACAAAGCACCTCCTTAACTTAGTTAATTGTAAGGCTATTGCAGGGTCAAGGAACTATGAAGTGTTCCAAATGGGGGGGCTATCAATCCCCAGTGACCGCACCTGTTGGTGTAGTTATAAAGAATTTTAGTATATATTAAAGTTACATGTATAGGTAATAAGGAAACTAGTGCCTATGACATACCTTATATTATTATGATAGTCTTTATGCCCTAGGGGGTTGTGCAATCGAAACCTCAGCAGTGGGATCCCACATTTGCATATCACACCTGGATATATAAGGTAACATGTTCTCATATGTGCAAACAAATGTGGATAGGGAAATAACTTAAAATCACATAAAAAAAATGGAGGAGGAGGTGGATGTGGAGTAGTAGGTTGAGGAGGCATTAAAAAAATAATAAGTTCACTTAAGTATACCAATGGCTGTGTGAGGCCGGTATAAATGTCTATTCTGTACAAGGTACAGACAAGTCTTGTGGGATACATGCCTGGTTCATTTTAATAAACGTTAGCTTGTCCACATTGGCTGTGGACAGGCGGCTGCGCTTGTCTGTGATAACGCCCCCTGCCGTGCTAAACACACCTTCAGGCAATACACTGGCTGCAGGGCAGGCCAGCACCTCCAAGGCATAAAGGGCAAACTCAGGCCATGTGCCCAATTTGGGGACCCAGAAGTTGAATGGGGCAGACCCATCAGTCAGTACGTGTAGGCGTGTGCACACATACTGTTCCACCATGTTGCTGAAATGCTGCCTCCTGCTAAGACGTTGCCTATCAAATGGTGGTGCTGTTTGTTGTGGCATGCTGCTGACAAAGCTTTTCCACATTTCGGCCATGCTAACCCTGCCTTCTGAGGTGCTGACGGTGCCACAGCTGCATTGGCGACCTCTTCCTCCTACTCTGCCTTCGCTTTGTGCTTCCACTGAGCCCCCGGTGTCATTTGGGAATGCCCTCAGCAGCGTGTTTACCAGCGTGCGCTTGTAGTCACGCATCTTCCGATCACGCTCCAGTGAGGGAATTAAGGACGGCACATTGTCTTTGTAACGGGGAACCAGCAGGGTGGCCACCCAGTAATCAGCACAAGTTACAATGTGGGCAACCTGGCTGTCGTTGCGCAGGCACTGCAGCATGTAATCACTCATGTGTGCCAGGCTGCCTAGAGGCAAAGACAAGCTGTCCTCTGTGGGAGGTGTATCATCTGTGTCCTCCGTATCCCCCCAGCCACGCTCCAGTGATGCCCATGAGCTGCGTTGGGTGCCACCCTGATGTGAACACGGTTCCTCCTCCTCCTCCTCATAATCCTCATCCTCCGGAACTGTGCCCTGGCTTGAAAATTTTTTACCTGGCCTATGCTGGTGCAGGAACCCACCCTCTGAGCCACTTGTGAATGACTGGCCTGATAACTGTGGAAATTACCCCTCTTCCTCCTCCTCTTCCTCCTGTGCCACATCCTCTTCCTTCATCACCCGAAGTGTTTTTTCAAGGAGACATAGAAGTGGGATAGTAACGCTGAGAACAGCGTCATTGGCACTGGCAATGTTGGTGTAGTACTCGAAACACCGCAATATGGTACACAGGTCTCTCATGGAGGCCCACTCCTTGGTAGTGAAGTGGTGCTGTTCCGCAGAGCAACTGACCTGTGCGTGCTGCAGCTGAAACTCCACTATTGCCTGCTGCTGCTCGCACAGTCTCTCCAGCATGTGCAAGGTGGAGTTCCACCTTTTGGGCACGTCGCATAGGAGGAGGTGAGCGCAAAGGCCAAAGTTCCGCTGCAGCACAGACAGGCAAGCAGCAGCAGCAGGGTGAAAACGCCGAAAGCGCGCACAGACGGCCTGCACTTTCTGCAGCAGCTCTGACATATCCGGGTAGTTTTTTAGAAGTTGCACCACCAAATTCAGCACATGCGCCAGGCAAGGGATGTGTGTCAAACCGTCTAGGCTCAGAGCTGCTATGAGATTTTGCCCATTATCGCACACCACCAGGCCAGGCTTGGGGCTCAGTGGCAACAACCACTCATCGGTCTGTTGTTCAATGCCCGTCCACAGCTCCTGCGCAGTGTGGGGTTTATCCCCCAAACATACCAGTTTTAAAACAGCCTGCTGTTGTTTCCCCCTGGATGTGCTGAAGTTGGTGGTGAAGGTGTTACGCAGACCGGATGAGGAAGTGGTAGAGGAGGATGAAGCGGAGTAGGAGGCAACAGGAGGCAAAGAGAAATGCCCTGCAATCCTCGGTGGCTGAAGGACAATCGCCAAACTGCTATCCGCCTCAGGCCCACCCGCCACTACATTTGCCCAGTGTGCAGTTAGCGAGATATAGCGTCCCTGCCCGTGCTTACTGGTCCACGTATCAGTGGTTATATGGACCTAACGTCCCGTAAAGAGAAACGGAGGACAACGGAGGATGAGGCGAAGTAGGAGGAGATGGTGAAGGAGTAGGCCAGACGCATTGTGGAAGTGGTGGTTGAAGTCGTGTAGGTCCCCCTTTGTTGTCGTCCGACAAAATTTTGACCATACAAACCCCCTATTTGGGGTGTGACGCGTCCTCGACACCTGCCCGTAACTTGTTGTCTGGCTACTCACCAACAACGGTGACTCGGGGTTCGGACCGGACCACCACACGCTATTACCCGTTTTAGAGTATCGTCGAGACTCGGATCTGCCAAACTGTGTGTAGGGAACGGACCGCGTACA
>BLSH010429415.1:184355-203939 GCA_018402905.1 Glandirana rugosa | reverse complement strand
GCACAGCAAGGTGCAAATGTACTATGTAGCACTATTTATTAACCCCTCCAGGTCCGTGCTATTGCCGAAATACGGCTCCAGCGCGGACCTGAAATGCCGGGAGGACGTCCATGGACGTCCTCCACTGCGCATGCTCCCGATCACTTTCAGGAGCCTCAGTACGGGGAACCGCCGTTGTAAACACGGCGGTTCCCCGTTCTTTGACAGGGGACATAGCAGATCTACTGATCCCTGTCACTGGGATCAGTTAGATCTGTTATGTCCCGACCAGCCCTGCCCCCCCACAGTTAGAACACACCCAGGGAACATATTTAACCCCTTCACTGCCCCCTGCTGGTTAACCCCTTCACTGCCAATGACATTTATACAGTAATCAGTGGACATTTAAATTTCTGATCGCTGTATAAATGTCATTGGTCCCAAAAATGTGTAAAAAATGTCCGACATTTCCGCCCCAATATCGCAGTCCCGATAAAAATCGCAGATCGCCGCCATTACTAGTAAAAAAAAAAAACTAATAAAAACGCCATAAATCAATTCCCAGTTTGTAGACGCGATAACTTTTGCGCAAACCAATCAATATACGCCGATTGCGATTTTTTTCCCCAAAAATATGTAGAAGAATATATGTCGGCCAAAACCGATGAATAATTTTTTTAATGGATTTGTACTTTAGCAAAAAGTAAAAAATATTGTTCTTTTTGCAAAATTGTCGCTCATTTTTTGTTTATAGCGGCGATCAGAAATGACGCAGAGGGGATCACATACCACCAAAAGAAAGCTCTATTTGTGGGAAAAAAAGGACACAAATTTTATTTGGGTACAACGTCGCACGACCGCGCAATTGTCATTCAAAATGCGACAGCGCTGAAAGCCAAAAATTGGTCTGGGCAGGAGGGGGGTTTAAGTGCCCAGTAAGGAAGTGGTTAATAATAATAAAAAAAAGAATAATAAATTATTATTCTTTTTTTTTTTAAACCAGCAATGTAGATGCACTTTTTATTTTTGTGCAAGAAATGCACCGTTGGCCGCAAATGTAATATTTAGAATATTTTTTTTTTTAAACCAGCAATGTATACGCACTTTTTATTTTTGTGCAAGAAATGCAAAGCAAGGTGCAAATGTACTATGTAGCACTATATATTAATAATAAAAAAAAAAGAATAGTAAAATATTTTTCTTTTTTCTTAAACCAGCAATGTAGACGCACTTTTTATTATTGTGCAAGAAATGAACCGCTGGCCGCAAATGTAGTATTTCGAATATTTTTTTTAAACCAGCAATGTAGACACACTTTTTAGTTTTGTGCAAGAAATGCACTGCAACCCACAAATGTAGTATTTGGAATATTTTTTTTTTTTAAAAACAGCAATGTAGACGCACTTTTTAATTTTGTGCAAGAAATGCCCCGCTGGCCGCAAATGTAATATTTTGCACAAAAAAAAAATGTTTTTTTAATTTGTCTAACTGCAATGTAAAAGCAGTATTTAAAGCGGAGTTCCACCCAAAAATGGAACTTCTGCTTTAAGCACTCCTCGCCCCCTTACATTTGGCATGTCATTTTTTTGGGGGGGAGTGGATACCCTATTTTCAGAGGGACTTCCTGTCCCTCTTCCTCTTTCCTCTTCTGGGCCGCCTAGGCGACTCCTCCTCTCCTCCTAGGCGGCCCCTCCCTCCTGGCAATCTTCTGGGACACGTCACAGGTCCCAGAAGATTGCCTGGCCACTGGCAACAGCGCATTCGCAGTGCGTGCCTGGCCATGAAGCCACGGCCGGTGCCCACACCTGCAATGCCGGCGCCACAGGGAGGAGGGGGAGACAAGCGAGGCTTCGGGCGCAGACATCGCTGGTCCGGGAGACAGCTAAGTTACTGTTTATTAAAAGTCAGCAGCTACACTTTTTATAAACTAGAACAATGAGTGGAACTCCACTTTAAATATGCCAAAATGTTGCCAACTGAACTAACAGAACACGATTAAAGTAATGTCCCTGACACACAAGCAGTTGCAAGTGCACTGCACTTGCAAAAATGGCTGCAAACGCCCACCTAACAAACAGAAAAATTGCTTAGGTTTTATATGAGGCACTTTGCTTAGCAAACAAAATGTACTCTAGCAAGCAAAAATCTCCTCTAGCACCACCCACCAATAAATCGCTGTTGTTAACAGATTTTATAAAGCTAATCTGTCCCTCACACCAGCAGCAGCATCCTCTCCCTACACTAGTATGAGATGATTTTCAAAAGCTAATCTGACCTTCACACCAGCAGCAGCATCCTCTCCCTATACTAGCATGAGATGATTTTCGAAAGCTAATCTGACCCTCACAACAGCAGCAGAATCCTCTACCTATACTAGTATGAGATGATTTTGGAAAGCTAATCTGTCCCTCACAGTGCCAACAGGATCCTATCCCTATACTAGTATGAGATGATGTGACATGCAGCACTACGTGACTCCAGCTTATATAGAGGCTGGGTCACATGATGCACTGGCCAATCACAGCCATGCCATTAGTAGGCATGGCTGTGATGGCTTCTAAGGGCAAACGAGTGAAACGCTTGTTGATTGGCTGCCCTGCAGCTATTCAAAAGGCACGAAAAACTACCCGAACCAGGACTTTTTCATAAATGTCCGGGTTCGGGACATGGACACCCTAAAGTCCGGTATGAACCCAAACTTTATAGTTCGGGTTCGCTCAACTCTATATTTAGGCACTTGTGTAAATGCATATTCTTTATGGATGTGTATTAACTGTGTTATTGTTCCTAGTGTATCAAATCTGTTCCCCTGTATAATCTCCTGAGGAAACGGACATTCCGCGAAACATGTAGAGAACTACAGGCTCACCCTCTACAGTGAGGTCAACAGTTTACTGTAATGACTAATCTGGGAACCATATTTTTAATTCTGTAATGTACTAAAGATATATGTTGTTTGTACAAATTTGGAATACATATTTTTGTTTTTAATCAAATAAATATGTATCTGTGAGTCTATGATGGTACCATTAAAACCCCACAGCCCCAATCAATCGTTTCCTCGTTCCATATATCTATTAGGAATGAAGGTACTTGTACACAACAGTGATACAATTTAGCCACTGAGCATAATATATACAAATTTTTCCAAGGTATCCAGGAGCTGTTTGGTGTCTCTAAGATAGCCTGGTAGACCGACAAGCTAAGGCTGCAGCTGGTCATCAACCCACTGACCCAATCTCTTGTTCAGTGAGCCGATGCCAGCTGCAATCGGTCTCCCAGTTAGGGGATTTATATCAATTATTTATATTAAATATTTTATACAATCATCTCCATGACATAGAAAAGAACAACCCTACCAATGTAGCCCGACATTGGGTGGATTGTCATAATAAAAACACCTCCAGTTTAGTGATTCAAGGCATAGAGCGGATTATGACAACAGCTAGGGGAGGCGATAGATTCAGAGCCCTCTGTAAAAGAGAGGTGTTCTGGATCTTTAGTTTAAATTCCAGAAAGCCTTCTGGATTAAACTTTGAGTGGGATGTGTCCCATTTTTATGATTAAATGTATGATATTATAAATGATCCATCCCACACATCCACTCTGATAAGAATGATAAATATGATAAAAATGATAAATATGGTAAAAATGATAAATATGATAAAAATGATAAAAATGAAAAATGACAAAGAGGACAAAAGGGTTAAAAATGATACAATGACAATATGA
Source organism: Glandirana rugosa (assembly GCA_018402905.1). Lineage (NCBI taxonomy): Eukaryota > Metazoa > Chordata > Amphibia > Anura > Ranidae > Glandirana > Glandirana rugosa. Next base: position 200,228 of record BLSH010429415.1, on the reverse strand, counting down.
TGGAACGATTGTTGCTGTTTTCCATGCCACTTTTTTGCCTGATTATTATATTGTGATCATTTTTCCACAGGGTCGCTCTTCATATGGCCCCTCATGTGGCTGTTTTCTGTATTAAATTGTGATCATTTTTCCACAGGGTTGTTTTTCATATTGCCCCTCGTGTGGCTTTTCACTTGGCTGGTATCTGTGTGGTTCTTTACAAGGTTCTTCATGTTTTTTCCTTTTTGCAATGCGTTCATACGATTTCCATTTTCCAGCATTATGTGTTCTGCTATTTAGCCTGTGCATTGGTTGACACCATATAAAATCAGTGCATATTGTAGCACCAAATATAATAGAAATAGGAAAGATAAAAGTCCATAAGATAGTCCATATACGACAAGAGCAACCCCAGTGGAGAGAGTGTGTCCTATCTTCTCACTGTGCAAAAATCGTGACAAACTGAGCCACCACCAAAAAGATTGGCCCCTTACCTCCTATATTCGACCTGCATAAGGACACAAAGAATGTGGGTATACTTCAGGGATCTTCTAATAGTCACAGCTCCAATACGAGATCCATCAACAAATAGCCATCCATATAAAGGAAGGAATAGGTCTAATGCTCTCCGTCAACTTTGTGACTGATTCCTCAACATTATTCTCAAGAATCTGCTGATATTGAGTGGAATCCATGCGACCCTCAACTTTAACCAGATTCCCAGTACCAGCACTGGCCACACAGCCCCACAGCACGATGGAACCTTCACCAAATTTTACTGTGGGTAGCAAGTGTTTTTCTTGGAACGCTGTGTTCTTTTGCCGCCATGCATAACGCCCCTTATTATGACCAAATTACTCAATCTTTGTTTCATCAGTCCACAGCACCTTAGACCAAAATGAAGCTGGCTTGTCCAAATGTGTGTTTGCATACCTCAAGTGACTCAGTTTGTGGCGTGTGTGCAGAAAAGGCTTCTTTCGCATCACTCTCCCATACAGCTTCTGCACAGTGACACCATCTGCAGCAAGTTGATGTTGTAGGTCTTTGGAGGTGGTCTGTGGGCTGTTTTTGACCGTTCTCACCATCCTTCGCCTTTGCCTCTCCAATATTTTTAGTGGCCTGCCACTTCTGGCCTTAACAAGAACTGTGCCTGTGGTCTTCCATTTCCTCACTATGTTCCTCACAGTGGACACTGACAGCTTATATCTCTGCGATAACTTTTTGTAGCCTTCCTCTAAACCATAATGTAGAACAATCTTTGTTTTCAGGTCATTTGAGAGTTGTTTTGAGGCCCCCACGTTGCCTCTCTCCAGAGGGGAGTCAAAGAGAACAACAACTTGCAATTGGCCACCTTGAATATCTTTTCTCATGATTGGACGCACCTGTCTATTAAATTCAAGGCTTAATGAGCTCACCAAACCAATTGTGTGTTCCAATTAATCAGTGCTAAGTAGTTACAGGTATTCAAATCAACAAAATGACAAGGGTGTCCAAATTCATGTACCTGTCTAATTTCGTTTTGATGCATATTGCACATTTTCTGTTAATCCAAAAAACCTTCAGTTATTTGATAGATAAAAATGAAATTGCTGATCCAAACACCCAAATATTTTTAAATGACAATCATGGAAATTGTCAGGGGTTCCTAAACTTTTTCATACAACTAAATATATATTTTGATTTCATTTGTGGTTATACAGCTATGACTAAGCGCCAAAGAAGGCGTGAAACACGTTAGCTGCTTTTTATCCATTTTCTGCCGTTTATGGATTTTAACTCTTCATGATACAATAAAGGCGTTTTAATGGAGTGCGGCTGTCCAATTTTCCTTGTCTTGCTTATATATCTGTATGGGGACATAATTATGTCAAAGTCGCTCCCTACTGTTGTGAGTGGGCTTGACACTTGAAACAATTTATCTAATGTTTGGTGTAGAAATTTGACATAAATGTTCAGCAACTCCAGGGAGGTACCTGCCAGCATACAGTTAAGCAATGTATGTCCGCTGTGAGGGTCCAGTGTTGAATAGATTTCAAGGGGGACTTTTTACTTATGAGAATCACAACCCCTATTTTACCAAAGGAGTCTGAGACCTGGAATGAGTTCAGAAAATATTTCAAAGCAAACTTTCAAGAGAACCTCCTTTACATAAATGTGTTTCTTGTACAAAGATCACATCAGCTTTAGAGGCTTTATATTATTTCAGTGCTAAGCATCCCTTTCTGAAGAAATATAAGCGTTTGACATTACAAGACAATAGCTTCAAAGGCATTGCAAAGTAAGACTGAATAAAGTCAATGTATAGTATATTGTATAAAATACAATCTGGTGTGTAAGGGTGAACATTGAGGAAATGAAACACCAAGTAGATGGAACATAAAAACTATAGAACCCATAACTAATAGCATAGTATATGGCCAAATGGAGCCCATAATAAAAATAGAATATGTTTGTAAATCCTGAGATGTATCTGCATCTCAGGACACCATGGTATAACCAATGCTGTAAATAAGGGAGCATGTAGGCAGCAACGACTAGGAGGATGTTTTTTTCTACTTCCTATAATAGCTGTTAACAAAAAAAGGAAAAACAGAAGGGGCGTGGTCTAGGACATGACCAAGATGGATGCTTTCTAGGAGTTCTGACATGATCTCCACACTCCCGGTTGGGCTGCAATTAACCCCCAATGTTCTGAACACAACAGAGTGAAGTCTGCTCCCAGAGTGCAGGCCTCACAAGACATTAGAAGGTGTAGAGATTCAATCACTCTTCGGTCTTGGCTTTGGTACAACAGATCCCAAAGATGGCTGATCTACAAGGCATGGCCTCAGACATTAAAACCATATACTTCTGAGCCATTGTGGACCTCAAGGAGGACCTCCGGTCAGCAGCGATGTGGCTGGCTGTTGTGGAGCAATCCGCTGACTGCCATGATGATGCCATCATAGAGCTCCAACACGGGTTCACTCAGCGTTACCGAAATGCAATGACACATGGAAGACCTGGATATTAGAGGCTGCCCAAAAACTTACGAGTAGAGTTGAGCGAACCCGAACTGTAAAGTTCGGGTCCGTACCGAACTTTTGGGTGTCCGGGATACTGAAGATGATTTTAGAACACTAATATGGTTCCATGCGGCTGAAACAGGCTTTTCCCACACACTGTGTAGATGATTTTAGAACACTAATATGGCTCCATGCGGCTGAATCAGGGTTTTCCCATACACTTTGAAGATGATTTTAGAACACTAATATGGCTTCATGCGGCTGAAACAGGGTTTTCCCACACACTTTGAAGATGATTTTAAAACACTAATATGGCTTCATGTGGCTGAAACAGGGTTTTCCCACACACTTTGAAGATGATTTTAGAACACTAATATGGCTCCATGCAGCTGAAACAGGCTTTTCCCACACACTTTGAAGATGATTTTAGAACACTAATATGGCTCTGTGCGGCTGAAACAGGCTTTTCCCACACACTGTGAAGATGATTTTAGAACACTAATATGGCTTCATGCGGCTGAAACAGGGTTTTCCCACACACTTTGTAGATGATTTTAGAACAGTAATATGGCTCTATGCTGCCCCTGCAACGGGGTTTTCCCACACACTTTGAAGATGATTTTAGAACAACAATCTTTCCCTTAAAGCAACAGCTGGAGGCTTTCCCTGTACAACTTGGAGATGATTTTAGAATCTAAAATCATCTCCTAGTTCTAAAGGGAGAGGTTCCTACTGTTGCTTAAAGTGACAGATTATTGTTTCTTGCACAAAATTAAAAAGTGCATCTACATTGCTGGTTTAAAAAAAAAAAAAATTCCAAAAATAAAAAAAAGTGTTGGCTACCTCCTCCTCCTCCATTGCCACTTTCACCGCCTCCTCAACCTCCAACTCCACATCCACCTCCATTTTTGATTTGTTTATGTGATTTTAGCTTAAAAATTATTTTAAGTTATTTCCCTATCCCCATTTCTTTGTAGGGCACTTGTTCGACCCTTACCCCCATTTTCCTTCCTTTTGCAGACCTCTAGGACTTTCCAGGACTTTGTTACAGACATTTTTGTGCCTAAAAGTTCGGGTCCCCATTGATTTCAATGGGGTTCGGGGTCCGGGTCAAAGTTCGGGTCAAGTCCAGACCCGAACCCGGACTTTGTCCTGAAGTTCGGCCTAATCAGCAGAACCCGAACTTCCAGAGGTTTGATCAACTCTACTTACGAGCTAGGGAAATACAGTAGTGGGTCAAACCAAAGCAAATTCCTCAAGCCCTATAGTCGCTATTAAACAATTTGCTATAGCAGCCTCCAGTGGATGTAGAAAGGGCACACAGAATACTCCAGCTGTGCAGAAGAGGACTTGGACATCATCTCTGGATCAACTGTGGGTATAGCAGAGTAGTGTATATGGAGGTTTTCTATATGTGTGTGTGTGTGTGTGTGTATTGATTGAACTGGGTGGACTTGAGTCTTTATTTAATAAGATTACCTATGTAGCTATGTAACTATATGTATTTATATGTTTTTTGTTTTGCTGACTTTAATTTTAAAGAAAAAATATTGCGCATGGCCCGGAAACAAGAAGAAGTCACTTTTAACAGGTCAGAAGTACAAGTCTTCCAAGATCTTTCCTCTATCACATTGTGGAACTGTAAAGCCCTTCAACCTTTCCTGGAAGGGGATCCCAAACCACTGCAAATTCCCTTTTAGCCTTTCCGCAACTTTCATGGGCAGGGCCAGATTAACGTAGGGGCTCTTGGAGCTGAAACCCCAGGCCACTACCATAATATCGGCCCAATACATTGAATCTAGACACAATTAACTGCTGCCAACTACCGGATGCCAGCTGCTACATTGCCTTGCAAAATCCAGACAGCTGAATTATAGGCCCAATGCAGACAGTGAGCCAGCCGGCATCCAATACATACATTGCCTTGCAGAGCACTACGCTGCATTGCCTCTTGCGGCGCTGTACCAGTGAACCGAGGCTAAACGTGCTTCTCCCCTTGGAGTCCAGCACACTTCCCTGTCAGGTAGAGCTTGGCATCCTGGCCGGCGTGACGTCATCTAGAGGCTGGCCTGAGAGGCTCGATGGGAAAGGAGTGCAGGCGGTGCTGCTGTGAGCAAGGAGAAGGAAGCACTATCCAACAACTGCAAGTAAGCTCTGCATGGGGCCGGGGAAGTCGGGCAGATGATAAGTTGCTATCCTTTTGTGCAGCTCAGTGTACTGGCTGAAGTGAGTTAACTCTTGGGGAGGGAGGGGGCTATCAGTGCAGCTCATCAGTGCCCATTAGTGCAGCTCATCAGTGCCACCTATTAGTGCCAGTGCCAGCTATCAGTGCCCATCAGTGCCATCTGTCAGTGCCCCCTATCAGTGCTGCCTATCAGTGCCACCTCTCAGTGCCCATCAGTGCAGCCCATAAGTGCTGCATATTAGTGCTGCTTCATCAGTGCCGCCTTATCAGTGCCCATAAGTGCAGAATATCAGTGCCCATCAGTGCAGCTCATCAATGCAGCCTATTAGAGCCCATCAGTGCTGCCTCATCAGTGCCACCTTATCAGTGCCCATAACTACTATCAGTGCCCATCAGTGTTACCCATCAGTGCAGCTCATCAGTGCTGCCTATCAGTTCCACCTGTAAGTGTCCATCAGTGCTGCCTATCAGTACACATCAGTGCAGCTCATCAGTGCCCATCATCAGTGCAGCTCATTAGTGCCACCTATCAGTGTCCCCTATCAGTGCTGCCTATCAGTACCCATCAGTGCAGCCCATCAGTGCTGCATATTAGTGCTGTCTCATCAGTGCCCATAAGTGCTGCTTATCAGTGCAGCTCATTAATGCTGCCTATCAGAGCCCATCAGTGCTGCATATCAATGCCCATCAGTGTAGCCCATCAGTGCCGCATATTAGTTCTGCCTCATCAGTGCCACCTTATCAGTGTGCATAAGTGCTGCCTATCAGTGCCCATCAGTGCTGCCTATCAGTGCAGCTCATCAGTGCCACATACCAGTGCAGCCTCATCAGTGCTGCCTCATCAGCACTGCCATATCAGTGCCCATCAGTGCTGCCTCATTGGTGCGCATCAGTGCTGCCTATCCGTGCAGCTCATCAGTGCCCATCAGTGCTGCCTATAAGTGCCCATCATTGCTGCATATCAGTTCTGCCTCATCCGTGCCCATAAGTGCTGCTTATCAGTGCAGATCATTAATGCTGCCTATCAGAGCCCATCAGTGCAGCATATCAGTGCTGCCCATCAATGCCACATATTAGTGCTGCCTCATCAGTGCCACCTTATCAGTGCGCATACGTGCTGCCTATCAGTGCAGCTTGTCAGTGCCACATATCAGTGCAGCCTCATCAGTGCCACCTTATCAGTGCCCATCAGTGCTGCCTCATTGGTGCCCGTCAGTGCTGCCTACCAGTGCAGCCTATGGGTGTAGCTTCAGTGAAGAAAAAAAATTACTTATGTGCAAAATGTTATAACAAACTAAGAAAAACATTTTTTTCAAAAATGGTAGTTTTTTTCTTGTTTAGCAAAAAATAAAAAACCCAGTGGTGATTCAATACCACCAAACGAAAGGTCTATTTGTGTGAAAAAAAATTATAAAACTTTCAAATGGGTACAGTGCTGCATGGCCGCTCAATTGTCATTCAAAGTGTGACAGCACTGAAAATTGGTCTGGGCAGGAAGAGGGCGAAAGTGCCTGGTAGGCAAGTGGTTAAAGGATAAGTTCACCTTTGGGAACATGTAACATGTTCCCACTTCCCACTGCAGAATCTCCCCTATTCACTGGATCTAGTAACAGTGATCGGAGAATCTTCTCCCTGAACTTTCTGTCACTATTTAAAAAATATATACAGTATCTCACAAAAGTGAGTACACCCCTCACGTTTTTGTAAATATTTTATTATATCTTTTTATGTGACAACACTGAAGAAATGACACTTTGCTACAATGTAAAGTAGTGAGTGTACAGCTTGTTTAACAGTATAAATTTGCTGTTCTCTCAAAATAACTCAACACACAGCCATTAATGTCTAACCGCTGGCAACAAAAGTGAGTACAGCCCTAAGTGAAAATGTCCAAATTTAACCATTTTCCCTCCCCGGTGTCATGTGACTCATTAGAGTGACAAGGTCTCAGGTGTGAATGGGGAGCGGGTGTGTTAAATTTGGTGTTATCGCTTTCACTGTATCATACCGGTCACTGGAAGTTCATCATGGCATCTTATGGCAAAAAACTCTCTGAGGATCTGAAAAAAGAATTGTTGCTCTACATAAAGATGGCCTAGGCTATAAGAAGATTGCCAAGACCCTGAAACTGAGCTACAGCATGATGGCTAAGACCATACAGCAGTTTAACAGGGCAGGTTCCACTCAGAACAGGCCTCGTCATGGTTGACCAAAGGACTTGAGTGCACATGCTCAGCATCATATCCAGAGGTTGTCTTTGGGAAATAGACGTATAAGAGCTGCCAGCATTTCTGCAGAGGTTGAAGGGGTGGGGGCTCAGCCTGTCAGTGCTCAGACCATGCGCCACACGCTACGTCAAATTGGTCTGCATGGCTGTCGTCCCAGAAGGAAGCCCCTTCTAAAGGTGATGCACAAGAAAGCCCGCAAACAGTTTGCTGAAGACAAGCAGACTACGAGCATGGATTACTGGAGCCATGTCCCGTGGTCTGATGAGACCAAGATAAACGTATCTAGTTCAGATGGTGTCAAGCGCGTATGGTGGCAAACAGGTAAGGAGTACAAAGACAAGTATGTCTCGCCTACAGTCAAGAATGGTGGTGGGAGTGTCGTGGCCTGGGGCTGCATGAGTGCTGCCTGCACTGGGGAGCTACAATTCTTTGAGGGAACCATGAATGCCAACATGTGTTGTGAAATACTGAAGCAGAGCATAATCGCCTCTCTTTGGAGGCTGTGCTACAGGGCAGTATTCCAACATGATAACGACCCCAAACACACCTCCAAGACAACCACTGCCTTGCTAGAGAAGCTGAGGGTAAAGGTGATGGACTGGCCAAGCATGTCTCCAGACCTAACCCCTATTGAGCATCTGTGGGGCATCCTCAAATGGAAGGTGAAGAGTGCAAGGTCTAGGGGTGCATGAGTGCTGCCGGCACTGGAAAGCTACAGTTCATTGAGGGAACCATGAATGCCAATGTGTACTTTGACATACTCAGGTAGAGCATTCTCACCTCCCTTTGGAGACTGGGCCACAGGGCAGTATTCCAACATGATAACGACCCCAAACACAACTCCAAAATTACCACTGTCTTGCTAAAGAAGCTGAGGGTATAGGTGATGAACTGGCCAAGCATGTCTCCAAACCTAAACCCTATTGAGCATCTGTGGGGCATCCTCAAACAAAAGGTGGAGGAGTGCAAGGTCTCTAATATCCACCAGCTCTGTGATGTCATCATGGAGGAGTGGAAGAGGACTCTAATAGCAACCTGTGAAGCTCTGGTGAACTCCATGTCCAAGACGGCTAAGGCAATGCTGGAAAATAATGGTGGCCACACAAAATATTGACAATTTGGGCCCAATTTGGACATTTTAATTTAGGGGTGTACTCACTTTTATTGCCAGCAGTTTAGACATCAATTGCTATGTGTTGAGTTATTTTGAGGGGACAGAAAATTTACACTGTTATACAAGCTGTACACTCACTACTTTACATTGTAGCAAAGTGTAATTTCTTCAGTGTTACCTGAAAAGATATAATAAAATATGTACAAAAATGTGAGGGGTGTACTCACTTTTGTGAGATATTGTAGTGTAGTTCCTGTGCGCTACCACTTACGTTAGTGGAAATAAATGGATATGAGGGAATGTTAATCTATGAGGGTAGCTGCTCACATTAAACATGTGTACTCACACGGAAATTATATCTTGTATATAGGTGAATGCAGCACTCACTCCTCTATTAGTTCACTGTGTCATCCTACTGCTGTTAACTAATTATTTGACATACTGATTAAGTGCAAAAAAAAAACAAAAAAAATAAATAAATAAAATATTTTCCCCCTACTGCGTATTGTGCCCAATACAGCACTGCATTGTTGTGCACAATACCAGTAGGGGTAAAATATTTATTTGTTTTATTTTTTTTATTGCACCTAATCAGTATGTCAAATAATTAGTTAAGAGCAATAGGATGACACAGAGTACTATTGAAAAAAAAAACACGGTCATGGGGGGCTCCACCCGCCCGGCCACGTCATTCATTCACAGGGTTCTGTGAATGGTAGACTACAAGTACCAACAGTCTTTGCGGCTGTCGGCTTGTAGTTCTCAACGAACTATAATGGCACAGTTGAGCACTTTAGGCAGACCATTCTCTTTTCCTGTCAGAGGAACGAGCAGATACACTGACAAGTCTACAGGAGTCTTGCATGGTACCCACAATCTGCTGATTGTGGGTGCAGTGCTTTCCAGGCTACTATTAAAAAATAATAAATGCACATTTTTTAACCTGCAGAAAGATGTGTATTTATTTATTTTTAAAGGTGGTTATTGCTGCTACTGACACCAATGCTTTGGGTTGTTATTGCGTAAACTGGCAGTGATGCTGGGGGTTATTATTGTTGCTACTGATACGAATGCTGTTGGTTGTTATTGTGTATACTAGCACTGATGTTTTTGGTTATTATTATGAAAATTGCAATTTGTGATTGGGGTTATTATTTCCTAAACTGGCAACAGTGCTGGGTGGATATAATTGAAGAAACTGGCAGTAATGCTGGGGGTATTATTATGTAAACTGTCACTTATGCTGGCAGTTCTTTTTATGGATACTACCATTTATGCGGGGGTAATTATTTTTAACCACTTTAGCCCCATATGGATTTGCCCCTTCCTGACCAGAGCATTTTTTGCGATACGGCACTGTGTCGCTTTAACTGACAATTGCGTGGTCATGCAACATTGTAGCCAAACAAAATTGATGTCTATCAATTAGGAATGTTATTACCCCTTTGCTGCCACCGACATATGTTGGTGGTGGCGAGAGGTTTTACACAAACTCTTAGCAGCTATAGCTGCCCAGAAGCGTGTGCAAATCTGACAAGCTGACTGTTGGCTGTTAGATGGACTTTTGGTCCCCATGTGATGAAAAAAGTTTAATAAAAAAAATGTAAAAAAGTATTACAAATTAAAGTTACACCCAAACAATTAAACTTTTTTTTTCTCCATTCCACCCTCACATATACGCACATACAAATGTAAATGCACACATCCGTTGTGCCTATGTATGAAAATGCAGATTGTGCTACACAGGTTATATATCTCTTCACACGCTGGAATGGGAGCAATAATTCTAGGCCCATTATTCTTAGTTAGCTCTAAATGAATGACCTGCAGGTGCTTTTAAAGCATAGCCTATGGAAAATACTGGGTACTGAAGTTTGTCGCCATTTCATGAGCGCACACAATTTTAACCATTTAGCCCCGGTAGGATTTACCCCCTTCCTGACCAGAGCACTTTTTGCGATTCGGCACTGCGTCACTTTGGTGGTATTTGATCACCTCTGTGGTTTTTATTTTTTGCACTATAAACAAAAAAGAGCAACAATTTTTTAAAAAACCCAATATATATACAGTATATATATATTTTTTTAATTAAATTATATTTTTTATGCATACATAACATTGGGTTGTACATGTCTGAGCTGATCATTGGGTTAGAATAACAGTAGGTATTCTAGCTTAGACATGTTTAATTTTAGTAACAGTATGTAAGCATATAAAAAAATAACCGTGTCTTCTTCAACATCTGGTGTGTGGTGTCCTCCACCTCCTCCAGATACCCCCTTAGGGAGCAAGCTGTATCTTAGGGGAGGGGAGAACATCCTCACCAGCTCATAGGTGTGAATATATATTGTTTCACAGTAACGTTACTACAGAAAGGAAGGACAAATAAACAGAATAATACAGTCTTCAACCGTGAGCATAGGCTTAGATATAGAATGCAGTTTAGCAGGTTGTTTTCACGCCTACGATTATGGGTGTTAATTATTGAACATACTAAGATAATTATAGATCATTTCTGGAAACTGGCTGTGTACCTATTTTCTAAAATTTTCTAAGGCTTCCAGGTGTTGTTAAAGTTCAGATAGTGTTGTTCTTAATGGCAAAACTAAATTCAAATTCTTTAACTAATTTGAGATGTAGTTGCACATCAGAGTGGTTAGGGGCCAGGGAGCTTCTCCATTTACGCAGTACTCTAGTGGAAACGAGTCGATGCCTATACTAAGGATAGCAAGGGGTGATGAGGATTTAGTTATGCTTCCTGTGATATCTAAGATGAAGGAAAAAACTTTTTTACAGAACGTGAGAAAGTGGGGGCATTTCCATAGAACATGGGTTAAGCATCCCTTCCAGCAGTCATCATCATCCAGGTTTGCAAATTTATACATCTGGACATGTGTGAGGTAACATCTATGATGGATTTTTGGTGAGATTTCCCAATTATTGATGCAGCTGGATGCTTTTTGGTTATGTTGGATAACTTTTCGCCATTGGGAGTCAGTAAAAGTAGCTTGTAGGTCTCTTTCCCATCTTTTATATGTTGATGTTTTAAAGGAATTTATCTTTGTCATGGCGAGTATTGTACAGGAGAATAATACCTTTGACCTTTGGGGAGTCAGACGTCCAGAACGACCAAACTTTGCTTGGGACAATAACGTTAAAGGTACCTTTTTTGTTCAAGTGTGAGTGAATTTGATTGTATGTGTAGATTCCTTGAGGAGGAATGTTGTGCTTATTATGTAGTATTACAAAGGGAATGAGTTGTTTTTTGTGCATCAGGGATTTTATAGGTTGGAGTTTCACATGAGCCCAGTGGGTCAGGGTCAAATTCGGAATTAGAAATTTTGAGATTTCTAACGGTACGGGAATGGGCTAGAGATAGGAATCTCCATGCAGCTGTAGCTGCTGAAATAGTGGGGTGGGATATCGCTTTAGGCTTATCTAAGATAGATTGGGCCAATAGAAGGGAGCTTAGTTTCTGCTCAGTGATGAATGTTTGTTCAATTTAGGTTAAATAGTATTTTATTAATATATAACAGATATCTTGACAGACAATAATCATAGCTTCTGGGTACAAGAAAAAGTGAATATATTCCAGTGAGAAATATTTAACCGTGCCAATGAGAATCAAGACATCTAAGGAAATTCAATACTAACAGGTAACCCAAAAGAAGAACAAGAAATCATCGCATTTACAATGTATGAGTTGAAAGATACATAGAACCTTATACACATTAAAGGAATGAAAGGGAATGGGAATGAAGGCGATGGCAGATAAACAACAAGTAAAAAGGAGGAAAAAGAAGTGTAGGGGGCAAAGAGAGCTATACAGCGAGTAAGGAGGAAGAAGAGAAGGAAAGAGAAAAGAGAGAAAGGAAAAAGAGAAGGGAAAAGGGAGGAAGTGAGAGGAAGGGGGGCAGAGGAGAGAGGGGGGATTTCCGGGCAGGGGAGTCTCCGTCTCTTGAAATAAAGAGTTTGCGTCAAAAATCTAGTTTGTGTGTTGGACGGCATCTTTCGGTGATGACCAAAGGGTCTATCACTGGAAGAACCGTTTTTGAAGGGTCTATTGACCCGAATAGTGCGTCCACACGTTCCACAGTAATTTGAACTTTTCCCTGAAATCCAGGAAGCTCGTCTGCATTTCTTCCATTAACATGATATCATTAATAGTATCTACCCAGTGATGATCAGTGGGATAATCTCTGACTTCCAATGCCTAGAAATAACCTGGAGTGCAGCAGATAAGAAAAAACGAAGAAGGGATTTTTTCTGTTGTGTGATAGATCCAGGGAGGATGGACAAAAGAGCAATCTTAGGAGAGGATCGAAGGGAACTGTCGTATATGGCATTGTGAATCTGAAAGATTTGTTGCCAGAATGGTTGGATGCGGGGGCACTCCCACCATATATGTAAATATGAGCCTCTCACTCCGTGACAGCGCCAGCACTCAGTAGCAGCATCTGGGAAGATCCAATTTAACGTAACCGGGTCTGGAAAGCAGTTTAAATTTGTTTTCCTGGGCATATACTGACACTGAGGATTTATATGTAAAATAGAAAGAGGTTTGCCATTCCTCAGGAGAAATAACCACCTCCAAGTCCCTAGTCCACACCCTGGTATAAGTCGGGAGCTCTTGATGAGTACTAGAAAGTAACTCTCTATACAAAAGTGACAACGTATGGTGAGGTACCTCTGGGAGTACGCAAAGGTCTTCAAAGGGGGTCAGTCGTCTATGTATATTCCCAGAGTTGTGCAGCGAGTGACATGTTTTGGTTAGACTCAGATTTGTGAGCCAATCTGAGATAGACCCTCGTGGGAGCTGAGACAGTTTAAACAGGCCAGAGGAAGGGTGAATGAACTCTCGTGCTGTAGGCCACGAGAGTCTCTTGTAGGAGCAATAACAGAAGGGTGCGTCGCTATTTGGAAAGTTTGGATTATCAAACAGGGGGGTGAGAGGGCTCGGGTCTGTTGTTAATGACCAATGTAGTCGCCGCCGGTACCACACCATCAGAGCCGCTATAGTCAAAGGGGAGAGCGTTGAAAAAGAGCGATGTAAGGTGTCTTGTCCCCAGAGGAGAGCCCTGAGGTCAACAGGAGATAGATCTTGCTCTACCATACATGCGGCTTTCGTAAAGGGGCGAGGGAACCAGTCCAGGAGTCTAGATGTCAGCGTAGCAAAGTTGGGTAACCCTGCTCCTCCATTCAGTTTAGATTGACACAATAATTTAAATTTAACTCTAGGTAGGCACCTCTGCCAAACGAACCTAATACCAATAGATCATAAGGTTTTGAAGAAGGCAGCGGGTAAAAGGATGGGTAAGGTTTGAAACAGATATAAGAGTTTGGGTAGTATGTCCATCTTCAACGCGCTAATTTGACCGAACCAAGAGGTAGGTAAAGTATGCCAAGATTCAACCGTTCTCTTGATCTTGGACACGAGAGGAGCATAGTTGAGAAAATAAAGGTCCGGGAGATGATGGGGGATTTCGGTGCCAAGATATTTGATGGGGTGTGATTGCCATTTAAAGGGGAAATTGGCCTGGAGAGTGGTTAATATGGAGTTGGGCAAAGAAATATTAAGGGCTTCTGTTTTGGATATATTCAATTTAAAGTTACTCAGAGTGCCAAACCGATGTAGTTCACGCAGGAAAGAGGGTAGACTAAGGTGGGGTTGGGTAACGTAGAGTAGTAAATCATCTGTGTACAGGGAGAGTTTGAAATGGGCTGAAGGTGTTTTAATACCATGTATCACACTATTATTTTGTATGGCCTGGGCTAGGTGCTCAATGACAATCGCGAAAAGGAGGGGTGAGAGGGGGCATCCCTGTCTTGTACCGCTCTTTATAGGGAAAGGGATAGATTTAGTGACATTGGCTATGACAGTAGCGGAGGGATGGCTGTATAGGGCCATCATTTTAGAGAGTAGGATGGGACCTTTACCATTTTGTTGCAGGGATTTTTGTAAAAAGGGCCAGCTCACCCTGTCAAATGCTTTTTCTGCATCACAAGCGATCAAGCAGACGGGGATGCGATGATGTTTAACATAAGAGATTGTAGAACAGTGATATGGGTTCTCTCGGTTTTAGTTTAAGTTTAACACACAGTTTCCAGATGATTGTAGAACAGTGATATGGGTTCTCCCGGTTTTAGTTTAAGTTTAACACACAGTTTTTATATGATTTTAGAACAGTGATATGGGTTCTCCCGGTTTTAGTTTAACCACTTCAGCCCCGGAAGGATTTCACACTTTAGGACCGGAGCACTTTTTTGTGATTCGGCACTGCGTCGCTTTAACTGACAATTGGGCGGTCGTGCTAAGTTGTACCCAAACGAAATTTGCGTCCTTTTTTTCTCACAAATAGAGCTTTCTTTTGGTGGTATTTGATCACCGTTGCATCATTTCTGATCGCCGCTTTAAACAAAAGAAGAGCGATAATTTTGCAAAAAAAACCCAAATTTCTTACTTTTTGCTAAAATACAAATCCAAAAAAAATATAAAAAAATTTTTTTTTCATCGGTTTTGGCCGATTTATATTCTTCCTCATATTTGTGATAAAAAAATCGCAATCGGCGTTTATTAATTGGTTTGCGCAAAAGTGGTTGAGTTTACGGATGATGAGAATTCATTTCTGGGGTTTTTATTTTTTTTAATTTTTTACTAGTAATGGCGGCGATCTGCGATTTTTAGCGGTCATGTCGGAACATTTTGACACTTTTTTGGGACCATTGGCATTTATACAGCGATCAGTGCTATAAAAATGCACTGATTACTGTGTAAATGCCGTTGGCAGTGAAGGGGTTAACCTGCAGGGGGCGCTCTAAGGGTTAACTGTGTTCCCTGGGCGTGTTCTAACTGTGGGGGACTGCCCTAGCTGAGGAAGTGATCACACCTTCCATGTAGAGGAAGGCTGTGATCACAGCCCTTCCCCCTCTCACAGAACGGAGGTCCATGTTTACTTATATGGACCTCCGTTCTTTCACTCCGGGGGGGGCATCGCGGGTGGCCGGCGGAGATCGACTCCGCCGCACCCGCTCCCTGGCCCTCCCCGGACACAGTGAGAGCGCGGGCGCGCCTCCGGCGGTGTGCGCGCGCTCACTGGGCTCGATCTCGCAGCCGCCATCATATGACAGCGATCCGCGCAATCGAGCCACATTGTCGCCGTCAAATGCCGATCAGCCATTGGCAAGCGATTAAGTTTAACACACAGTTTTTAGATGATTTTAGAACAGTGACATGGGTTCTCCCGGTTTTAGTTTAAGTTTAACACACAGTTTCCAGATGATTGTAGAACAGTGATATGGGTTCTCCCGGCTAATTTATACTTTTTTCACACAGTTTGAAGATAATTTTAGAACAGTGATATG
>BLSH010429415.1:169373-184345 GCA_018402905.1 Glandirana rugosa | reverse complement strand
TGTGAATTTTTTTTTAAAATGCTTTTAGTTATTTCCCTGTCCCCATTTCTTTGTAGGGCACTTGTCCCACCCTTACCCCCATTTTCCTTCCTTTTGCAGACCTCTAGGACTTTCCAGGACTTTTTTACAGCAATTTTCAGAACTTTTAGTAAAATTACCAGAACCCCGGACCCGAACCCGGACTTTTTTTGAAAAGTCCGGGTTCGGGTCCGGGTCCCGGACACCCAAAAGTTCGGTACGGACCTGAACTTTACAGTCCAGGTTCGCTCAACACTAGTAACGACCATTAGGGTCAATAAGGGAATCTATTATTTGTGGTTGAAACGAAGAATGAAAAGCAATGGAGACCCCCTTAGACCGGGCATTGGGATTGGTGCTGTGGTACCAAGTGGTATAGTGTCTGTTTTTAATGGCAGGGACTGTATCAGTACGAAAATGAGTCTCCTGCAGAAATAAGAGCTGGGTCTTCTTTTTGTGAAAATGGTAAAGGATCTGTCGCCTCTTCTCGGGGGTGTTGAACCCTCTGCAATTGAGAGAGGCGACCTGTAGGGCTAAGGGGGGAGCCATTGGGAAGGCTGGGTTGAGGTTTGGAACCATTGGGGGGAGTACCATCCCTGCCCGGAAGGAGAGAATAGACAGAAAAAGCTAAGGAGAGCCAGAAGAGGAGAGGAAGAAAGAAAGAAGCAAAAGTGGGTGTGAATAATAAATAGAACAAACCAAACTGCCAATCTAATCACTTTCCCCCGTGACCCCCCCAACACACCGGGGGGCCAGAGGGGGCCGAGAGCCAGAGGGCAGATATACAAAACAATATGAACAATTATAAATGCATTCAAGCAGCATAAAGAGCATTTATGCCATCTGTTTGAAAACAAGTTAACTGCAACATAACTGCTCATAAAACTAAAAGCAAAAAGCCAACTCAGAGCACCCGAGGGCTCTGGCAATCCTAAGGGGGGGAACATGTCCAACGAGTGGGGTGCCCACTCCGGTACTGAAGAGTTTGGAGCAAGGAAAAAAAAAAGCAAAAAGGAGGTAAGAGGAATCCAAAGACTTGAGGTCCAGGATCTCTGACTATCCCTTGTAACAAAAATAATGTTTGTGCAAGAGCAATGATATTTGGACCGGAACGTAGTATCAGCGACTGTGCTTCAGAAGGCTCACTGCATCTCAGAAACAGTAGTCCGCTGGTCACAGAGGTTAGTCCTTTGGGAAAAGGGATGGGGAGCTGGAGGGAATGTGGAGGCCTGTGAGGCCCAGATGTTAAGCATCAGCAGGTTAGCATAACAACACAAAAGTGAAGGTACCCGAGGAGGGTGAAAGGTAACCTTCTCATGTCAAACTGCGACAAAAACAAAAGAAGCAGAACACCAGAACATCCTCAAGGGAAGGCAAAGTAGCCAGCGCTTGAGAGAGGGCAAAAAAGTGTTATCTAACCCCCGTGAGGGGCAAATAGGAAGTCTCATCCTGTCGGCGACTTGGGAGCCGATGAGGAAGCTTGTTTCTTCTTCTTGGGCCGCTGTTGCCAGCCGGTCGTCAGTGGAAGTGCTGGGGTAGCCGCTCTCAGGGGCCAATCTGGTATGGAGATCTGTGGGAGTTCAAAAGTCCCAAGGAAGTTAGTTAAGTCTCCAAGTGTTCTGAGGATGGCGGACTTGCCTTTGTGAGTGGCAGAGAGGTAGAACGGAAAGCCCCAGCGATACTTTATCCTCTTGGTTTGCAAAGTGTCCGTGAGGGGTTTGGGAGCCTTCCGCATGGCTAAGGTCAATTTAGACAAATCCGCCAGGAGCATGATGGGGGTTTCGTTGAACAGGATAGTATCCTGAGAACGAGCGGCTTGCATGATGTCAGACTTGACCTTAAAAAAATGGACTATGACATCTCTGGGATAGGCCGGATTAGGGTTGGATGCGGTCAATCTCAATTGTAGAATCCAGGGGTTTCTGCAGGAGTTGATTAAAGATTGTCATGGCAGCATTGCATAAGTCTTTAGGTTCTACCGTCTCTGGGAGACCTCGGATGCGGATATTGTTCCTCCTACTTCTGTTCTCTTGGTGGTCAAGACCATAGAACAGTTGCTGTATTTGGTCTGTGTGTTCTTGTAATATAGCATCATGATCATTTAATTTAGTCACTGTGTCCTCCACTGTCAGTTCTATGTCTTGTATCCTGCGACCTATGTCTCTGCGGAGGTCCGTCACTTCCTGCTTGTAAGACCGTTCGAGCCTGGAAACATAGGCCTCGGAGTCAGCCCTAGTAGGGAGGGCTTTAATGTATGCTTCCATATCCCAGCCATTTCTGGAGCACTGGGACATGGGCGATGGGCTCCTAGAGTGGGTGGACCCTCTCTCTGATTCAGGGGGGGATCTGGCGCGTAGCCTCGTCTGTACCCGGGATGGCGTATGTGCTGCCGAGGAGCTCGCCGACGCCATCTTGGAAGCGGGAGAGTCTTTAGTGTGCTGACCCGAACGGGTGAAGAATCTGCCGACCCCCCCCCTCTTTGTGGCTCCTACCAGAGCCTTGGCAGTCTCCCTCGTTCCTCTTACCCATCCAGGCGGTGTGTATACCGTGCTTGTGCGGATTGAAGCTGTGATATAGCCGGTCGGAGCGGGAGCTAGGAGAAGACATGTCCTATCCCGCCATGCATCAGGCCACGCCCCCCAATGTTTGTTCAATTTGATGCCAGTGTTTGTTGGGAGTTGGGGTGAACCAGTGTCTCACTTGATCTAAGATGACTGCAACATGGTAATCTTTTTCATCAGGAAATCCCATTCCCCCTGCCAGTTTGTGTTTAATGTTGGAGTTATATGAGGGTTTCTTTCCCTGCCAGGCAAATGCACTTAGGGTTTTTTTGAGAGTGGTGAAGAATGACTCGGGGTCAGTAATGGGTAGGGCCCTATATATGTAGAGGAGCTTTGTTAGGGTAAGCATTTTGAAGGCTGCTACTCTACCCGCCCAGGAGAGATATTGTTTGCTGTATATTTGAAGATCATTTTTGCATGTTGGGAGAAATGGTATACAGCTGCTTGCAAATAGGTTAGTTGTGGTAAGGGTGATTCCCAGGTATACCATGGAGGAGGACACCCAGTAGAAGGGAGCTATGGATTTAAGATGGGGCTTATTCACCTTAGGTATCATTATGCTTAATATATTTTGATTTGTTTACCTTATAGAATGAGCAAGGATTAAAGACCTTTAGAATATTCCATGCGTTTACCAGGGAAGAAGCCGGGTTTGACAGAGTGAGGATTACATCATCCATAAAAAGAGTGATTTTGTATTTGTGGTCTTTAATTTTTAAGCCTGGTGTGTCCATCGATTCTCTGATTTTTTGAGCTAAGGGCTTCATTAGAAGTGTGAAAAGTATGTGGGATAGGGGGCACCTTTGCCTCATGTCATTTGTAATAGGAAATGGATCGGAGAAGGTCCCATCTGAAAAGACATGGGCAGTGGGGTTAGTGTACAGGGCCAGGATGGCAGATGTTATTGCTCCTTGAAAGCCAAATTTCTCTAGTGTATGTTTCAACTATCCCCAGTGGATCCTATCAAAGGCTTTCTCTGCGTCTAACGCTAGGAATAGGATCTGGATTCTTTGGTCTCAGCAAAATGTAGGAGATTAATTATTTTGCGTGTGGCAACGGGTGTTTGTCTGCCCAATGTAAAACCGACCTGATCTGTGTTTATAAGGTGCGGCATTATTGGGGTTAGTCTGTGGGCTGTGAGCCTCCCATATAATTTGGTATCAGTGTTTAATAATGAAATGAGATAAAAGTTAGACTGAGTGTTTGGCTCCTTCCCTGGTTTGGGCAGTGTTATAATGTTAGCAGATAGCATTTCTTTTGGAAATTCACCAGAGGACCCAGAAGCATTGGACATTTGGTACATGTGTGAAGCTAAAGTATTACAGAAAAGCTTATACTATTCAGCTGAGAAGCTGTCCGGGCCTGGGGCTTTACCTCTGGGAAGTAAATCAATGGCCTGGATTATTTCTTTCTCTGAGAATGGAGAATTTAATGAGGTAAGTTATTCTTGGGAGAGTTAGGTAGTGTCAGGTTGTTTAAGAAGATTAAAAAGTTCTCTTTCTCAGGTTGTGTAGTTGAGAGGTAATTTTTTAGGTTATAGAGAGTTTTGGTAATAATCTCAGAATGCATTAGAGATATCTTTTGGATGGAATGCTTTATTACCACTAGTGGGGTGTAATATATAGGGAATTTTTTGTTTAGTTCTGTTTTGTTTAATTTGATTAGCTAACAATTTGCTTGCTTTGTTCCCTGCAGCATAGAAGTTTGCACATACTTTCATCATAAGTTTAGCATGTTTAGCATTAAAGAAGATTCTGAGATTATTTCTAGCCTGGAATATTTTATCACTAATTGTTGGCGTAGGGTTGGGTTTGTTTAGAAGCTCCAATTTATTTATGTTATCTAACAGTTCTGTCAGCTGCTGTGACCTTTGACTTTTGGCTAGAGAGCTCATTTTGATGAGAGTGCTACGTATAATAGCCTTATGGGCTAACCAATATATGTATGTTGATGGTATTGATGGGAATCTGCATTAAGTGCAGGTCATTTCTCCAGTTGTCTGCTATAGAGCTCGTGATTTGTCTCCAATATTCATTGAGATAGGTGCGCGATCTAACAAAAACCCAATATGTTTTACTTTTTGCTATAATAAATATCAAAAAAAAAATAAAAGAAAACAAATTTCTTCATCAGTTTAGGCCAATATATATTCTTCTACCTATATTTGGTAAAAACATTGCAATAATCATATATATATGATTGGTTTGCTCAAAAGTTATAGCATCTACAAACTATGGGAATAGATTTATGGCGTTTTTATTTATTTTTTTTAACTAGTAAAGGTGGCGATCTGCAATTTTTAGCAGGATATAAATATTGCGATGGACAGATCGGACAATTTTGACACTTTTTTGGGACATTAACATTTATATAGCGATCAATGCTATAAATAGCCACTGATTACTGTGTAAATGTCACTGGCAGGGAAGGGGTAACACTAGGGGGTGATAAAGGGGTTAAATGTGTTCCCTGTGTATGTTCTAACTGTGTGGGGGCTGGGATGACTGGGGGAGGAGAGAGATCACTGTTCACATTTACTGGGAACAGACAATCACTCTCCTCTCCCCTGTCAGAAAGGAGATCTGCTTGTTTACACTCGTTCTGTCATGGGTGGTCCGCTGATGACGGCGCTTTGTGCAGGAGAGTCAACCTGCCACCGTCAAACAATGGCGGCTGGTCAGCAAGCGGTTAAACTGGCGCTGATGCTGGGGGATATTACTGAAGAAACTGGCAGTAATGCTGGGGGTATTATTATGTAAACTGTCACTTATGCTGGCAGTTATTATTAAGGAAACTGCCATTTATGCTGGGCGTTACTATTTTTAAACTGGCACTGGGGGATATAATTGCAGAAACTGGCACTGATGCTGAGGGTTATTATTGGTGCTACAGACACCAATGCAGAGGGTTATTGTTGTGTAAACTGGCGCTGATGCTGGTGGTCCATCATTAATTATAGCTGATGTGTCAAAAATTGTGTTTATGGCAACCATATGCACTGTGCAGTGCTTATACAAAGGATAAAATAAGTATTTTTCACCACAT
This sequence comes from Glandirana rugosa, assembly GCA_018402905.1. Classification (NCBI taxonomy): domain Eukaryota; kingdom Metazoa; phylum Chordata; class Amphibia; order Anura; family Ranidae; genus Glandirana; species Glandirana rugosa. The sequence goes on along the minus strand of BLSH010429415.1, from coordinate 178,721 downwards.
GTCGGTAACAACCCATGCAAACCATACATACGAAGAAACCAAAACAAATTTGTTAATGTGTAATAAAATGGAATAACACAGGGAAAAAGTATTGACCACACTAATTGAAATGTATTTAATACTTGGTACAAAATCTTTTGTTGGTTATGACAGCTTCAAACGCAGGCTCCTGTATGGAGAAACTAGCCGCATGCGTTGCTCAGGTCTTCAGATCTTGCCTTCAAATCTTGAAGAATCCATGGGCCTCTTCTATGAACTCTGATCTTTAGTTCTTTCCATAGATTTTCTATTGCATTCAAGTCAGGTGATTGGCTGGGCCATTCTAGCAGCTTAATTTTCTCTCTTTGAAACCAATTTAGAGTTTCATTGGCTTTGTGCTTGGGATCATTGTCTTGCTGAGATGGCAGCAGATTTTTATCAAGAATGTCTTGGTACATTTTTCCATTCATCCTTCCTTCAATGATATGAAGTTTGCCAGTACTGTATGCTGAAAAACAGCCCTGCCCACACCATGATGTTCCCACCTCCAAACTTCACTGTTGGTATGGGGGTGTTTTTGGGGTGATGTGTCATTTGACCTCCAAACATGGTGTGTATTATGACATCCAAAAAGGTCAATTTTGGTCTCATCTGACCAGACTATATTCTCCCATTATTTTACAGGCTAAACGTTACAGGTTAAACGAGCTTCAACATGTTTTTTCTTCAGCAATAGAGTCTTGTATGGTGAGTGTGCATACAGGCCATGGCGGGGGAGTGCATTACATATTGTTTTCTTTGAAACAATTGTACCTGCCAATTCCAGGTCTTTCTGAAGCTCTCCAAAATTGTCCCTTGGCTCTTGGACAACTCTTCTGATAATTCTTTTAACTCCTCTGTCAGATATCTTGGGATGAGCACCTGGTCATGGCCTGTTTGTGATGAAATGATGTTCTTTGCACTTCCGGATTATGATCCCAACTGTGCTCACTGGAACATACAGAAGCCATTAGTATGTTATGCAACAATAAGGTTGCGAAGGTCCTGAGAGAGCTCTTTGCTTTTACCCATCCTAAGATATTCCTTTTCTGACACCTTGGTAATGGGACACCTTTTATAGACCATCAGTTGAGACTGAACCAGCTGATTTTAATTTGCACTGACAAGGGACAGGATTGCTTTCTAATTCTAAAATGTTATGGCACTTTAATGGTAATTAAAATATTTAATTTGTTTTAAAAGATTGTTTGTGTATTCATTTTATTTATTTCCATAAAAAGGCGCACCAAAATCTTCAACACCCGGCCCATGATGCTCTTAACCCGGCCCTGTAGCCCTGTATCTGGGAAGGGCCATGGTGCTTTAGACCCCCCGAATACCTCTATCATTTCTGTGACAATCTACACATCCTACTTGTGAAAGTTAGGGACGTGTAGCAGGAGTTCCATCTCCTTAACAACCGTTGACTCATCAGTAGAGTGGAGCGAACCCAAACTATAAAGTTCGGGTTCGTACAGGACTTTAGGGTGTCCGTGTCCCGAACCTGGACATTTGAGAAAAAGTCCGGCTTCAGGGTTTGGGTATTTTTTCGCACCTTTTGAATAGCTGCAGGGCAGCCAATCAACAAGCTTTTCACTTGTTTGCCCTTAGAAGCCATCACAGCCATGCCTACTAATGGCATGCCTGTGATTGGCCAGTGCATCATGTGACCCAGGCTCTATATAAGCTGGAGTCACGTAGTGCTGCATGTCACATCATATCATACTAGTATAGGGAGGGGATCCTGTTGCTACTGTGAGGGACAGATTAGCTTTCGAAAATCATCTCATACTAGTATAGGGAGAGGATCCTGCTGCTGGTGTGAGGGACAGATTAGCTTTTGAAAATCATCTCATACTAGTATAGGGAGAGGATGCTGCTGCTGGTGTGAGGGACAGATTAGCTTTATAAAATCTGTTAAAAACAGCGATTTATTGGTGGGTGGGTGCAAGAGGAGATTTTTGTTTGCTAGAGTACATTTTGTTTGCTAAGCAAAGTGCCTCATATAAAACCTAAGCAATTTTTCTGTTTGTTAGGTGGAAGTTTGCAGCCATTTTTGCAAGTGCAGTGCACTTGCAACTGCTTGTGTGTCAGGGACACTACTTTAATCGTGTTCTGTTAGTTCAGTTGGCAACATTTTGGCATATTTAAATACTGCTTTTACATTGCAGTTAGACAAATTTAAAAAATGTATTTGTTTATTTTTTTTACATTTGTAGCCAGCGGGGCATTTCTTGCACAAAATTAAAAAGTGAGTCTACATTGCTGGTTTAAAAAAAAAATATTCTAAATACTACATTTGCACCTTGCTGTGCATTTCTTGCACAAAAATAAAAAGTGCGTCTACATTGCTTGTTTTAAAAAAAATATATTTTAAATACTACATTTGCGCCCAGCAGTGCATTTCTTGCACAAAAATAAAAAGTGTGTCTACATTGCTGGTTTAAAAAAATAATATAAATTTGTGCTATATAGTACATTTGCGTCCAGAATGAGGAGAGGGACATGGTCATGGTGCTGCTGGTGTTGGTGGTGTTGTCCTTCCGCCACCGAGGATTGCAGGGCATTTCTCTTTGCCTCCTGTTGCCTCCTCCTCCTACTCCACTTCCTCCTCCTCTACCAAATGTGGCGGGTGGCCCTGAGGCGGATAGCAGTTTGGTGCAGGTCCTTCTGCCACCGAGGATTGCAGGGGCATTTCTCTTTGCCTCCTGTTGCCTCCTCCTGCTACTCCGCTTCATCCTCCTCTACTACCTCCTCATCCGATCAGCATAACACCTTCACTACCAACTTCAGCACATCCGGGGGAAAACGACAGCAGGCTGTTTTAAAACTGATATGTTTGGGGGATAAACCCCACACTACGCAGGAGCTGTGGACGGGCATTGAACAACAGACCGATGAGTGGTTGTTGCCACTGAGCCTCAAGCCCGGCCTGGTGGTGTGCAATAATGGGCGAAATCTCGTAGCAGCTCTGGGCCTAGCCGGTTTGATGCACATCCCTTGCCTGGTGGATATGCTGAATTTGGTGGTGCAGAAATTTCTAAAAAAATACAGGGATATGTCAAGAGCTGCTGCAGAAAGTGCAGGCCATCTGTGCGTGCTTTCGGCATTCTCACCCTGCTGCTGCTCGCCTGTCTGCGCTGCAGCGGAACTTCGGCCTTCCCGCTCACCGCCTCCTATGCGATGTGCCCACGAGGTGGAGAGGCTGTGCAAGCAGCAGCAGGCAATAGTGGAGTTTCAGCTGCAGCGCGCACGGGTCAGTCGCTCTGCGGAATAGCACCACCTTACCACCAATGAGTGGGCCTCCATGCGAGACCTGTGTACCATATTGCGGTGTTTCGAGTACTCCACCAACATGGCCAGTGCAGATGACGCTGTTCTCAGCGTTACTATCCCAATTCTAGGTCTCCTTGAAAAAACACTTTGGACGATGATGGAAGAGGATGTGGCACAGGAGGAAGAGGAAGAGGGGTCCTTTCCACGGTTATCAGGCCAGTCATTCACAAGTGGCTCAGAGGGTGGGTTCCTGCACCAGCATAGGCTAGGTAAAAAATTTTCAAGCCAGGGCACAGTTCTGGAGGATGAGAAGGATGAGGATGATGAGGAAGAGGAGGAGGAACCATGCTCACAGCAGGGTGGCACCCAAAGCAGATCGTGGGCATCACTAGAGCATGGCTGGGGGATACAGAGGACACAGAGGATACATCTCCCACAGAGGACAGCTTGTCTTTGCCTCTGGGCAGCCTGGCACACATGAGCGACTACATGCTGCAGTGCCTGTGCAACGACAGCTGAGTTGCCCACATTGTAACTTGAGCTGATTACTGGGTGGCCATCCTGCTGGATCCCCATTACAAGGACAACGTGCCGTCCTTAATTCCCTCACTGGAGCATGATCAGAAGATGCGCGACTACAAGCACACGCTAGTAGACGCACTGCTGAGGGCATTCCCAAATGACACCGGGGCTCAGTGGTAGCACAAGGCAATGGCAGAGGAGAAGGAAGAGGTCGCCAATGCAGCTGTGGCACCGTCAGCACCTCAGAAGGCAGGGTTAGCATGGCCGAAATGTGTAAAAGCTTTGTCAGCAGCATGCCACAACAAACAGCACCACCAGTTGATAGGCAACGTCTTAGCAGGAGGCAGCATTTCAGCAACATGGTGGAACAGTATGTGTGCACACGCCTACACGTACTGACTGATGGGTCTGCTCCATTCAACTTCTGGGTCTCCAAATTGGGCACATGGCCTAAGCTTGCCCTTTATGCCTTGGAGGTGCTGGCTTGCCCTGCAGCCAGTGTATTGTCTGAACGTGTGTTTAACATGGCAGGGGGCGTTATTACAGACAAGCACAGCCGCCTGTCCACAGCCAACGTGGACAAGCTAACGTTTATTAAAATGAACCAAGCATGGATCCCACAAGACTTGTCTGTACCTTGTGCAGAATAGACATTTATACCAGCCTCACAGAGCCATTGGTATACTTAAGTGAACTTATTCTTTTTTTGAGGCCTCCTCAACCTCCTACTCCACATCCACCTCCTCCTCCATTTTTTTATGTGATTTTAAGTTATTTCCCTATCCACATTTGTTTGCAGGGCACTTGTCCTACTCTTATCCCCATTTTGCTTCCTTTTGCAGCCCTCTAGCCCTTTCCAGGACTTTTTAGAGCCATTTTAGTGCCCAAAAGTTCGGGTCACCGTTGACTTCAATGGGGTTCGGGGTTCAGGGTCAAGTTCGGGTGAAGTTCGGGGCTGAACTCAAACTTTTTCGTGAAGTTCGGCCGAACCCGCCAAACGCGAACATCCAGCTCAACTTTACTCATCAGCTGTCATTGGGCTTCTCCGCTGACAGATGAAATGTAAACAAAGGAATTCCAGCAATAGAAAAGTCAGAAAAAAACAGCATGGGGTCCCCCCCATCCATACCAGGCCCTTGGGTGGTCCACATGTGTTAAACCTTGCCCCTTTCAGATTAGATTGATAAGCTGCACACTTGTCCACTATCAAGGATATCCCCTTTTTTATTTTTGTTTTCTTCTTCCTGTAGCCATCAATGGGACTAATTCAATCTGTTTCCTTTTTACTGTGCAAGATTTTTCTGTGATTTTTGGATCTGTGCTGTTCTGCATGTAAAGCCTAAAAACTTTAATAAACACATTATGGAAAAAAGAACAATAGAAATGAAACCACATTAATCCCTATGGAGATGCATGGCTATCCAAATAGGCATGAAGAGATATAAGCAGAATAGTCATAACTTACATAAATAGATGTATCAAGCTCAGGTCTCACCAAGACAGTTCATGTTGGTAGACGAGATGGTGAAATACATTGAAGAGTCAACATCTGCTGTCTGTTATTGCATTTAGCTGGGGACCGGATCTTGCTAGGTGCTGTGGATGGATGGGGTCTAGGAAGAAGAATGGTAAAGGACTCTTCCAGGAGAGGTGGCATTTTCAGACTTTTTAGAACATCTTCACCTTGGAGCTCTCTGATGCTACATCGGGAGCCCTCCTTGGTGAAAATCAATCTAAAAGGAAAACCGTAGTGATACTGCTTGCAATAGTATAGGAGAAGGATCACTGAAGATCTGATTTTTTTGCAATGGTAATCAGTGGTAGATTTATTTTGAGTGTTCACAAGTAAGGTTCCTTGTTGTCATAGTAGTTAAATAGGACAATAATGTATAGAGGACGTACGCCAACAGGGGGTTTAGGGTCCAGGGACCAATGGGCTCAATCCATAGGCCAGTCTATGGTATGGATGGGGCTAGGGTAGTAAATAGGCCCAACAGATATGTTTGCAGGTCAGAGTTCCCAACACTTTCAGGGACAACACTAGGGCACAAATTCTGACACCTTTCCCTCTTCTCCAGATCTTCCTGTTGAAGTTGTAATTGCAAGACATTATGTTTCAAATAAAGAACATGACCAAATTGAATTAGATCATCAAATTTAATGTCAAGATGGTCAATTCATTCCTCCAGTAAAGCAATCTCTTCCCTTAGCTCCTAAACGATTTTACCCACCTCTGTGGAAATACTGCTTGTGATATTCTGCAAGAGGGCCTGCAATTGATCATCTAGTATGAAGACTGTAAGAAAGGATCCAGAGGGTTGGATATGTGTAGGGGCATTAATGGTGGTGCCCTTACCTCGATCTATAAGGGGTATCAGGAAGCACAGAGGTAGCATCTTGTCTGGATGGGGAAGGAGTGGATGTCCAGAGGAGGAAACTCTCCATCATGGGGTCCTGGGGTGGTGGCGTGGGGGTTTCTGCTTTCCGATATTCCCCATGAGGGCTGCAAGAAATGTGTATGAACTATATCGGGTCCCCCCATGCTGAATGTAGCTTGTGATCACTTACCAGGAGGCAGAGGAAGTAGACTCTCGGCAGAGCTTAGGATTCACATATCTGCCATATGCTGCGCATGCGCCCTGACTCAGAGAGTTTTGAAGTCAGAGATAGTCATGCATTTTTATAAAGAAGTCAGCAGTGACAGCAATTATATTTATCTCATAACAGGTTTCCTTTAAAAATAAGGCAGTGATGATAGTTCCTATATTTCCCTTTTCACATGTCTACTTTATCTGCATATATGCATTATCCAGTTAGACTGCTAGTGTTTACTGCATAATTTGTAGTCTATCATTATGGCTTTGTGATATGAATAATTCCCTGTATTGCATATTTGTCAGTATACAAACAATGGCATGCCACTGCAATGTGATGCCTAGCAACAAGTGTCCTTCTGGAATACTAATGGTAAACAATACAAGAAAAAAAAAAATTCAAAATTCAACAAAAACCAAATATAATGTCAGAGAGTTACAATATACTTTTATTTATATATTTACAGTATGTTTTGCTTTTCAGCTAGCAGTACTTTGTGCTAACTACAATACTCCCTGTTTAATGGGTACATGCATTGTAGTTATGTAATTGAAGTTTTGCCAATGTGTGAGCATAGAAGCCTTTTTATTTCAATGCTATTGGGTGTCATGGTGATGGTTGGGGTTCCAGTCATTTGTCATTACCTGAGTATCATAGTGCAAAGTAGACACGTGCATAACAAAAAAAATGTGTGTAGATTGGAGGGAGCAGGCATTCTACTCAATCGAATGGCACTGCCCAAAGGGGCAAGTTGATGTTATTCCTGGGGATGCTCCACATAGCTAAGCAGTCTGGGTTTTTTTCAGCACATCTGCTACTGACAGCATTGTAGTAGTTTGTAGCCCCTGTCTGCAGCATATCATATGTGGTAAATGTACCAGCCATTTGGGTATCACATGCATGAGGATACATGAATCTTCATTACAATGTGGAAGATGCATATCAGTGATACTAGTCAGTAGTACCATTGAAAAGGCCCCTTTCTACTGTTCAGTATAGTTCAGATAGTGGGAAGTATGCCAAGGTGTTTGATAACAAGAATTGTCAAGAATGGCACAGGTAAACACTTTGCTAATAATCAGTTATATTACTCTGTGGGCACATGTGCCTTTTTTCCAGGGCAGCCATCAGAAATTTTGGGGCCCTTTACATAGCTTTAGGCATGTGCCCCCCCGTCTGACCACCAACATTCCCCAGGGCCCGCCCACTGGCCATCCCACCACATCCACCCACTGGCCATCCTACTAAATCTACCCACTGGCCAGGGGTGTAAACATGTTGCAGCCGCAGTAGGAATTATACACCCTGTCACACTTACCAGGTGTAGCTTGCCTTACATGTCTCATTCAAGTGAATGTGGCCACTCTGCAAACATCCTGCAACTGTGTCCAATGCATGCTAATGTGGGATCCAAGGGATTAAAGTAGGTGGTGAAAAGGCGATAAAATTCCTCCTCACTGCCTGCTTTATCCCCTTGGTCACTACACAAGGTTGCTATATTTCAGAGTGTAAAATTCCTGTTGCAACATGTGTAATGGGGTGCAGTTGCAGTGTGGTTAAAAACAGGGCTCATCTATGGGGATTTTACCTCCCCCAAACTGCAAATGTAAACAAATTCTTACTGGCCTGAGCCCCCTATCATAGTTGCCTTTTAGGGGTTGTTGTGGGAGAAGAACAGAGAGGGACACTGTACAACAAGGACAGAGAGGGATGTTGGGGACAGAGAGGCATGCAGTGTGACCAGGAAAGAGAGGGCAGACAGGGACAAAGAAGGACACCATGGGGGGGATCAGAGAAGGATGCTGTGGAGGGGGCGGGGGTAGGACACAGGGGGTCACCGTGGGGGGGGCTAGGAGGATGCAGGGGGACACCGTGGGTGGGGTAGAGGAGGACACTGTTGGAAATGAAGGACACAGGGGGTCACCATGGTGGATGAGGACACAGGGGGACACCATGAGTGGGGGAGGGAAGGACACTACGGGAGGATGGAGGACACTAATTTCCTATGTGAACTGTTGAATGATATGGAGATATTTAAGCATAGAAACAATAAGTAGTACATATAAGATGCAAAGTCTTGACTATCAGAAATACGTGTTTATGCTGTTAACATAGAACTGTGAAGCTTGCTAGATGAAGAAATTTACAAACAGCTTAAACATGTTTTTCTGTTTAAATGTACTGTATATCTTATCGTTTAAAGAGTAAAGGTAGGCAGATGGCAGTAGCTGAAAAGAGATCACTATTGACAGTCAAATGAATATTAAGCAAAGCCGTGAGTTGCTCACTCATGTTCTCTTCTTAAAGTACTGCTAATTTAATTAAATTGGATAAAATGAATGTGGTGGCATGGGTCCTTTTACTCAGCTCCAATTACTTTACTGCCAACCAACAGATTACACAGTTACAACTGCTCAATCCCATGTTTCTTAACCACTGACTGTGTCAAGTATTATAAGAATATACTCTTGCATATGATTAGTGTTGAGCGAACCCGGACTGTAACGTTCGGGTCCGTACCGAACTTTCGGGTGTCCGTGGCACGGACCCGGACCCGGACATTTCAAAAATCGTTCGGGTTAACTCGTCAACATTGACACATTAGACAACCAACCGTCATTTCATTAACCTCGACTCATTTTCCTGGGTACGGTGGTGTAAGTAAAATAGGTTAAATTAATTTAATCGTCATGAAATTCTTCTCTTGTACTCACTCGTTGAGTGCCGAAACGAATTATAAGTAAACTGACAGTTATCACTAGAGAAAAGTCGATGACGGTAGACGGATGGAAATGAGAAATTTGCTATTCTATATGTCATGTAAATTTGTCTTTTTGTACAAATTCGACAAACATTTAAAGAAGTAGATCGTTCGAAGTGTCAAGATACAATTGTCGTATTTGTGCATAAAGACTATCAGTTCTGAAACGTAGAATA
>BLSH010429415.1:148503-159611 GCA_018402905.1 Glandirana rugosa | reverse complement strand
AAATGCCATTGGCAGTGAAGGGGTTAACCTGCAGGGGGCGCTCTAAGGGTTAACTGTGTTCCCTGGGCGTGTTCTTACTGTAGGGGGACTTGCCTAGCTGGGGAAAGGAAGTGGTCACAGCCTTCATGTACGAGAAGGCTGTGATCACTTCCCTTCCCCCTCACACAGAGCGGAGGTCCGTGTTTACATACACGGACCTCCGCTCATTCGCTCCGGGGGGGGGGCATCGCGGGTGGCCGGCGGCAATCGAAGCCGCCGCACCCGCTCCCTGGACCCCCCCGAACACAGTGAGCGCGCGCGCGCGCCTCCGGCGGCGCGCGCACGCTCACAGTATCTCTGTAACACAGCCGCCGTCGTATGACGGCGTTTTGCGTTACAGAGCCACTTTGCCGCCGTCAATCTCCGATCGGCGGTCGGCAAGTGGTTAAGCATTATTAAAATCATTGCTCCTGAAAAAAACTATTGATTTAAAAACTTTTTTTTTGCATTGATACATGTCCCCAAGGGCAGGACCCGGGTCCCCATACACTTTTTATGGCAATAACTTGCATATAAGCCTTTAAAATGAGCACTTTTGATTTTTAATGTTCGGGTCCCATAGACTTTAACAGTGTTCGAATGTTCAGACAAATTTTTTGTCTGTTCGCATGTTCAGGTGTGAACTGAACCGGGAGTGTTTGGCCCATCCCTACTCACCAATCCACTATATTATCAGTCAAGACAAGAATATCTAAGAACATTAACCATCTGTGTGAGATCTAGTTGCTGATGTTAGGATGTAGGAGCTCTCCCTGGATACAGATCTGCCTATTTTTGTTGGAGACACAATTAAACTTTGAAGTAAGATTGACAGAGTTGAGGAGAAAGCTGATGCTGTTTGGAAGAGGATTGAAGAGAAGACTATGGTTTATACAAAAATGAACACTGTGGACACAGCTAACTGCATGCTTCTATCTCCATCATGAGGGGTAGGGGATGGGGGGGATAGGGGACATGGACCATATATCAGGATAATCAACTGATTAGGTCTATGTGGAGTTTCGACTCATCCAATGCAGAATGGAGCTCACCTGTCTGGACCAAAACTGGTAAATTACACAAGAGGAGAGGAAAGTGATCCTCAGAGACCCACGAGGCACTTGCAACTGAATGCTGTGTGCCTGACGTTGGGACGTCCAGGTCCACTGTATACCTTGTGTCATAAAGTAAAATCAACGGAAAGGTACAAACAATATAGCAATGTCAAAAAATTAAAGTCTGTAACATGCTACTGGGTCTCTAAGGTTCTCAACCCAGATAGAGCAGATAATGTTGATGGTTGCATAAAGTTGTCAGATATCTTCACATATGGTATCAGGTAGTGAAAGCTCTTGTGTTTGCAGGATGGCAAGCTTGCGATCATATGTGTGTGGCAAAGCCACAAATTCAGGCACTGGCTGGGTATGTGAAGCACCGAGAGTCTAGATCCAGTATATGGAATATAATCAGCACAGTCAACCTGTGGGGTGGCACGAAGAACAGTTTGCTGTGTGATCAATTCCCCAATTGCATGAAATGACACCTTTGGTAAATCTCAGTGGAGACCAGGGGAACCCACGGGGCACTAGCAACTGAATGCTGTGTGCCTAACGTTAGGACATCCAGGTCCACTCTATACCTTGTGTCATAATATGACATGAACGGAAATGTACAGACAGTAATGGCTAAGTCACAAAGCTAAAGTCTGTAACATGCTACTGGGTCTCTAAGGTTCTCAGATAGGGCAGATAATGTTGATGGTTGCATAAGGTTGTCAGATATCTTCACATATGGTATCAGGTAGTGAATGCTCTTGTGTCTGCAGGATAGCAGGCTTGCGATCATGTGTGTGTGGCAAGCATTCACTTCCTGATACCATATGTGAAGATATCTGACAACTCTATGCAACCATCAACATTATCTGCTTTATTTGAGTTGAGTACCTTAGAGACCCAGTAGCATGTTACAGACTTTAATTTTTTGACTTTGCTATTATTGTTTGTACTTTTCCGTTGAAGGTATACAGTGAACCTGGATGTCCTAACGTTAGGTACACGGCATTCAGCTGCTAGTGCCCCTTGGGTTCACCTGGTCTCCACTGATATTTATCAAAGGTGTCATTTCATGCAATTGGGGAATTCATCACACAGCACACTGTTCTTCATGCCACCCCACAGGTTGACTGTGCAGACTATATTCCATATACTGGATCTAGACTCTCAGTGCTTCACATACCCAGCCAGTGCCTCAATTTGTGGCTTTTCCACACACACATGATCGCAAGCTTGCCATCCTGCAGACACAAGAGCATTCACTACTAGAGTTGAGCGGACGCCTGGGTGTTCGGGTTCAGCCTAACTTCGCTAAAAAGTTTGAATTCGGTCCCGAACTTGACCCGAACTTGACCCCTAACGCCATTGAAGTCAATGGTGACCCAAACTTTTGGGCACCAAAATGGCTCTAAAAGTCCTGGAAAGGGCTAGAGGGCTGCAAAAGGAAGCAAAATGGGGGTAAGAGTAGGACAAGTGCCCTGCAAACAAATGTGGATAGGGAAATAACTTAAAATCACATAAAAAAAAAATGGAGGAGGAGGTGGATGTGGAGTAGGAGGTTGAGGAGGCCTCAAAAAAAGAATAAGTTCACTTAAGTATACCAATGGCTCTGTGAGGCTGGTATAAATGTCTAAATAAATAAAAAATAATAATAATAATAAAGTCAGTTAAAAGTCCTCATAAAGCCAAGCATATATCCCATATGCTGATAGATAATTCAGAAATCAATCCAAAATCCAAATGAACACCGTGAAATGTGAAACAAATATCAAGTGCCTTTTCTTCTTTCAAGCACATCAAAGAGGTGATGAGACCACCACCAGAAATAGACACACCTCTAAGTTTATAAAAAGGGTACCCTTACCATGGGTTATGGACTTACTATCACTAGCAAGTCTAATAGGCTGGCAGAAAATAACCCTCTGCGGGGTCTCTCATCAAAGGAGATCCTCTCTTTCCAATGGTCAGGTTATTCAGGGTAAACAGCCTTTCTTCCAGCTCGGATACTCATTCATATAGATCCCACCGTAATGGCACCATAGAAGGAGAAGAGTCTCATAGCGTAATCTCGTTTGAGTAAAATTTATTTAAAACAATGCAAAATGGATACTCACATAAATACGTCCTTTAAATACAATAAACATAAATTGCCGGCAAAATGAAGAAAACGCTCCCGTTCCTCTAGATCGTATGCGCGTGGTGACGTCAGACGTAGCTCCACCCTACATGTTTCGTCATACGTGACGCCATTACGGTGGGATCTATATGAATGAGTATCCGATGCTAGCGATAGTAAGTCCATAACCCATGGTAAGGGTACCCTTTTTATCAACTTAGAGGTGTGTCTATTTCTGGTGGCGGTCTCATCACCTCTTTGATGTGCTTGAAAGAAGAAACGGCACTTGATATTTGTTTCACATTTCACGGTGTTCATTTGGATCTTGGATTGATTTCTGAATTATCTATCAGCATATGGGATACATGCTTGACTTTACGAGGACTTTTAACTGACTTTATTATTATTATTATTTTTTATTTATTTGGACTTGATTTGCTTTAATTTTTCACTTTTTAGCGCAACTGTTTATATTTGTTATCTGGTATTTGGTGCTATTATCACACTATATGTTGCTGCTGCACTGGGACTTTTAGCGCAATACTGAATTTGTATCTATTTGGTATAAATGTCTATTCTGCACAAGGTACAGACAAGTCTTGTGGGATCCATGCTTGGTTCATTTTAATAAACGTTAGCTTGTCCACGTTGGCTGTGGACAGGCGGCTGTGCTTGTCTGTGATAACGCCCCCTGCCATGTTAAACACACGTTCAGACAATACACTGGCTGCAGGGCAGGCCAGCACCTCCAAGGCATAAAGGGCAAGCTTAGGCCATGTGCCCAATTTGGAGACCCAGAAGTTGAATGGGGCAGACCCATCAGTCAGTACGTGTAGGCGTGTGCACACATACTGTTCCACCATGTTGCTGAAATGCTGCCTCCTGCTAAGACGTTGCTTATTAACTGATAACGCCACCTGCCGTGCTAAACACACCTTCAGACAATACACTGGCTGCAGGGCAGGCCAGCACCTCCAAGGCATACAGGGCAAGCTCAGGCCATGTGTCCAATTTGGAGACCCAGAAGTTGAATGGGGAAGACCCATCAGTCAGTACGTGTAGGCGTGTGCACACATACTCTTCCACCATGTTGCTGAAATGCTGCCTCCTGCTAAGACATTGCTGGTGGTGCTGTTTGTTGTGGCGTGCTGCTGACAAAGCTTTTCCACATTTTGGCCATGCTAACCCTGCCTTCTGAGGTGCTGGTGGTGCAACCTCTTCCTCCTCCTCTACCTTCGCCTTGTTCTTCCACTGAGCCCCTGGTGTCATTTGGGAATGCCCTCAGAAATGCCTCTACCAGTGTGTGCTTGTAGTTGCGCATCTCCCGATCAAGCTCCAGTGAGGGAATTAAGGATGCCACATTGTCCTTGTAACCGGGATCCAGCAGGGTGGCCACTCAGTAATCAGCACAAGTTACAATGTGGGCAACTCGGCTGTCGTTGCGCAGGCACTGCAGCATGTAGTCGCTCATGTGTGTCAGGCTGCCCAGAGGCAAAGACAAGCTGTCCTCTGTGGGAGGTGTATCATCTGTGTCCACCAGTGATGCCCACGAGCTGCGTTGGGTGCCACCCTGCTGTGAACATGGTTCCTCCTCCTGATCATCCTCGTCCTCCTCATCCTCCAGAACTGTGCCCTTGCTTGAAATTTTTTTACCTGGCCTATGCTGGTGCAGGAACCCACCCTCCGAGCCACTTGTGAATGACTGGCCTGATAACCGTGGAAAGGACCCCTCTTCCTCCTCCTCTTCCTCCTGTGCTACATCCTCTTCCATCATTGCCCAAAGTGTTTTTTCAAGTAGAAATAGACGTGGGATTGTAACGCTGAGAACAGCGTCAGCGGCACTGGCCATGTTGGTAGAGTACTCGAAACACCGCAATATGGTACACAGGTCTCGCATGGAGGCCCACTCATCGGTGGTGAAGTGGTGCTGTTCCGCAAAGTGACTGACCAGTGGGTGCTGCAGCTGAAACTCCACTATTGTCTGCTGCTGCTCGCACAGTCTCTCCAGCATGTGCAAGGTGGAGTTCCACATTGTGGGCACGTCGCATAGGAGGGGGTGAGAGGGAAGACCAAAGTTCTACTGCAGCGCAGACAGGCGAGCAGCAGCAGGGTGAGAGCGCCAAAAGCGCGCACAGACAGCTTGCACTTTCTGCAGCAGCTCTGACATATCCGGGTCGTTTTTTAGAAATTTCTGCACCACCAAATTCAGCACATGCACCAGGCAAGGGATATGCATCAAACCGGCTAGGCCAAGAGCTGCTACGGGATTTCTCCCATTATCGCACACCACCAGTCAGGGCTTGAGGATCAGTGGCAACAACCACTCATCGGTCTGTTGTTCAATGCCCATTCACAGCTCCTGCGCAGTGTGGGGTTTATCCCCCAAACATATCAGTTTTAAGGTGGTGAAGGTGTTACGCTGACCGGATGAGAAGGTGGTAGAGGAGGAGGAAGTGGAGTTGGTAGGAGGAGGCAACAAGAGGCAAAGAGAAATGCCCTGCAATCCTCGGTGGTGGAAGGACACGCACCAAACTGCTATCTGCCTCAGGCCCACCCGCCACTACATTTGCCCAGTGTGCAGTTAGCGAGATATAGCGTCCCTGCCCATGCTTACTGGTCCACGTATCAGTGGTTATGTGGACCTTGCCACAGATGGCGTTGCGCAGTGCACACTTGATCTTGTCACCGACTTGTTTGTGCAGGGAAGGGATGGCTTGTCTGGACGTAGTGGCAGCTGGGAACCACGTACTGTGGGACAGCCACCGCCATCAGCTTTTTAAAACTGTCCATGTCCACCAGACAGAATGACAGCATATCAAAGGCCAGGAATTTTGAAATGCTGGCATTCAGGGCCAGGGATCGCGAGTGGGTAGGGGGGTACTTCCTCTTTCTCTCCAGTGTTTGGGAGATGGACAGCTGTAAGCTTCCATGGGACCATGTGGAAATGCTTGGGGACAGCGGCGGACAAGGGGGCGTTGCTGTCACATTGTCTGTTTGCTGGGTGGCAGGTGACACTGGCACTGCAGAGGTGGAGGAAGAGGCCGAGGCAGCAGCAGAAGAGGAAGCAGGAGGAGCCAGAGACCTTTCTTGGATTTTGAGGTGCTTATTCCACTGCAGCTCGTGCTTTGCAGGTCATGCAGGTTGTGCTCACGTTTAGAACATTTATGCCTCGCTTCATGCTTGTCGTCAGCACATTGTCTGAAGAACTGCCACGCCAGGGAACTCCTTTGAGCTGCCTTTGGTGTGCTAGGTCCCTGGGTGCGGTGGGTAGTAGCAGGCGTACTGTCTAGCGGACGGTCCCTCCGCTTTTGCAACCTGCTTCCTCTTTTGCTGTGCTGGTGCCTCTGTGCGACCACCACCTCTTCTTCCAAACTGCACACGTCACTCGCATGACCTTCATTCCATGTGGGGTCTAGGACCTCATCATCCTCCACATTATCTTCCACCCACCCTTCACCACTGCCCTCCTTGTCAGTCTGCACACTGTAGAAAGCCGCAGCAGTTGGAACCTGTGTTTCATCATCATCATCAGAGACGTGCTGCGGTGGTGTTTCCATGTCCTCATCCTGAAACAGAAGTGGTTGGGCATCGGTGCACTCAATGTATTCCACTTCTGGGGCAGGGCTATGTGGATGGCCCATGGAAAGCACACCAGCAGAGTCATCAAAAAGCATAAGAGACTGCTGCATGACTTGGGGCTTAGACTGCTTGGCTGATTTACAAGGGGCTGAGGTGAAAGACAGATGGCCATGGGGTTCAAGTGCCAACTCTGAGCTTTCAGCAAGGGACCGGGTGGGAGACAATGTGAAGGAACTGGAGGCATTGTCAGACACCCAATCTACTATCACCTGTACTTGTTCTGGCCCCACCATTCATTGAGTGGCATTCGGGCCTACCATATAACGTTGAAAGTTCTGTCGGCTACTGGCACCTGAGGAAGGTGTTTCACTTGTGCATGTAGCTGGCACAGAACGACCACATCCTCTCCTTGCAGCAGGAGCTTCACCAACACCACCAACACCAGCAGCACCAGCAGCACCACGACCACGTCCCTTATTTGATGCTCTCCTCATTCTGGATGCAAATGTACTATTTAGCACAAATTTATATTGTTTTTTAAACCAGGAATGTAGACGCACTTTTTATTTTTGTGCAAGAAATGCAGCGCTGGCCACAAATGTAGTATTTAGAATATTTTTTTTTTTTTAAACCAGCAATGTAGACACACTTTTTATTTTTGTGCTAGAAGTGCACCACTGGCTGCAAATGTAGTATTTAGAATATATATTTTTTTAAAACCAGCAATGTAGACGCACTTTTTATTTTGTGCAAGAAATGCACCGCTGGACGCAAATGTAGTATTTAATTTTTTTTTTTTTTTTATTTAAACCATCAATGTAGACACACTTTTTAATTTTGTGCAAGAAATGCCCCACTGGCCGCAAATGTAATATTTTGCATGAAAATAAAAATGTAATTTGTCTAACTGCAATGTAAAAGCAGTATTTAAATATGCCAAAATGTTGCCAACTGAACTAACAGAACACGATTAAAGTAGTGTCCCTGACACACAAGCAGTTGCAAGTGCACTGCACTTGCAAAAATGGCTGCAAACACCCACCTAACAAACAGAAAAATTGCTTAGGTTTTATATGAGGCACTTTGCTTAGCAAACAAAATGTACTCTAGCAAACAAAAATCTCCTCTTGCACCCACCCACCAATAAATCGCTGTTTTTAACAGATTTTCTAAAGCTAATCTGTCCCTCACAGCAGCAGCAGCAGCATCCTCTCCCTATACTAGTATGAGATGATTTTCTAAAGCTAATATGTCCCTCACAGTAGCAGCAGGATCCTCTCCCTATACTAGTATGAGATGATGTGACATGCAGCACTACGTGACTCCAGTTTATATAGAGGCTGGGTCACATGATGCACTGGCCAATCACAGCCATGCCATTAGTAGGCATGGCTGTGATGGCTTCTAAGGGCAAACAAGTGAAACGCTTGTTGATTGGCTGCCCTGCAGCTATTCAAAAGGCCCAAAACCCGAACCAGGACTTTTTCTCAAATGTCCGAGTTCGGGACATGGACACCCTAAAGTCCGGTACGAACCCGAACTTTACAGTTCGGGTTCGCTCAACTCTATTCACTACCTGACACCATATGTGAAGATATCTGACAACTTTATGCAACCATCAACATTATCTGCTCTATCTGGGCTGAGAACCTTAGAGACCCAGTAGCATGTTACAGACTTTAATTTTTTGACATTGCTATATTGTTTGCAAACAAGTATATGGTGCAACACCCTGAAAAAACATATAAATCCCATCAAGTCTTTTAAAATAGTCCATATGTGGCTGGTATAAGAACCAGCATTAGTAGAAAGTCCCAGCACAAAGGTCAGCCTTCTTAGAACCAGAAGCAAAGTCCTTGTAACACTGGAATAAATTGAAGAAAAGGGGCGCCTCTAAGTGCAGACTTTAAAAACAGTTTATTAAAAGCAACAATTGGCAACTCACATGAGACTGAAGATAAAAGGCACATGAGCAGGTCCTCAAAGGGGTAACATCAGTGAGACATCCATAGGCCAGGATTCATAGCACCATCATGAACTGTAGCAAGCGTCCCTATGAGTTGGTAACCGGCCGGAGACAGGGGAATCTTAAAACGAGGCTTGGTTCCGTGGAGGCTAGAGTCCTAGGATGATGACGTCACTGGACAGCGACGCGTTATCCGAGCTGGCGTGCTGCGATTGGTGTGGCAGCCGCGCTCCTTTATCAAGCTTGATTCCCCTGTCTCCGGCCAGTTACCAACTCACAGGGACGCTTGCTACAGTTCATGATGGTGCTATGAATCCTGGCCTATGGATGTCTCACTGATGTTACCCCTTTGAGGACCTGCTCATGTGACTTTTATCTTCTGTCTCATGTGAGTTGCCAATTGTTGGTTTTAATAAACTGTTTTTAAAGTCTGCACTTATAGGCCCCCTCTTTTCTTCTATTTTTTTGCTATATTGTTTGTACCTTTCCATTGATGTTACTTTATGACACAAGGTATACAGTGCACCTGGATGTCCTAATGTCAGGCACACAGCATTCACTTGCAAGTGCCCCATGGGTTCCCCTGGTCTCCACTGAGTTTTACGAAAGTTGTAATTTCATGTAATTACTCTATACTGTTGTACACTGGTGTGGCATACTTGGTTGGGGTCCCGGGAGTGCTTTTTAGATAGACAACATTGTCTTTTAAATGTACATTGCTTACCTGACAGTGAATGTATTTCACAGTGATGTTTTTCAATATTTTCAATAAAATTTATATTTTGGAGTATTCTGCGGTCTGTCTCTCACCTCTTACCCTTGAGGTATGGCCCCATATTGAGAATCACTTTCCTCTCCCCTTGTGCAATGCTTCTATCTCCACCTTAATATGATTTGCACACTATATTACCAAAAGTATTGGGACACCTGCTTTTATACGCACATGAACTTTAATGCCATCCCAGTCTTAGTCCGTAGGGTTCAATATTGAGTTAGCCTACCCTTTGCAGCTATAACAGCTTCATCTCTTCTGAGAAGGTGGTAAGGATGTCCACAAGGTTTAGGAGTTTGTCTATGGGAATGTTTGACCATTCTTCCAGAAGCGCATTTGTGAGGTCAGACACTGATGTTGGATGAGAAGGCCTGGCTCACAGTCTCTGCTCTAATTCATGCCAAAGGTATTCTATTGGGTTGAGGTCAGGACTCTGTGCAGGCTAGTCAAGTTCCTCCACCCCAAACTCGCTCATCAATGTCTTCATGGTCCTTGCTTTGTGCAGTGGTCCAAATCATTTGGTGGAGGAGGGATTATGGTGTGGTGTTGTTTTTCAGGGGTTGGGCTTGGCGCCTCTTTTCCAGTGAAGGGAAC
The DNA here is from genome assembly GCA_018402905.1 of Glandirana rugosa. Classification (NCBI taxonomy): domain Eukaryota; kingdom Metazoa; phylum Chordata; class Amphibia; order Anura; family Ranidae; genus Glandirana; species Glandirana rugosa. The sequence goes on along the minus strand of BLSH010429415.1, from coordinate 149,514 downwards.
TCTTAAGGCATCAGGATACCAAGACATTTTGGACAATTTCCTGCTCCCAACGTTGTGGGAACATTTTGGGGATTGACCCTTCCTGTTCCAACACAACTGCGCACCAGTGCACAAAGCAAGATCCATAAGGACATAGATGAGTGAGTTTGGGGTGGAGGGACTTGACTGACCTGCACAGAGTCCTGACCTCAACCTGATAGAACACCTTTGGAATTAATTACATCAGAGACTGCGAGCTAGGCCTTCTCATGCAACATCAGTGCCTGACCTCACAAATGCACTTCTGGAAGAATGATCAAACATTCCCATAGACAAACTCCTAAACCTTGTGGACAGTCTTCCCAGAAGAGTTGAAGCTGTTATAGCTGCAAAGGATGGGCCAACTCAATATTGAACCCTATGGACTAAGACTGGGATGCCAATACTTTTGTTAATATAGTGTACGTCAATAAATGGAAGAATAGAGAAGAGTCAAGAGAACATTGCTTTTAAAAGATCTAACATAAAATCTTAAAGTCAGACTCCAGCAAAAATTGATGTTTAAGTCTTCTGTGGTTGCTGGCTTTTTATATCTCTCATGGATTCTAACTAGAGTTGAGCGAACACCTGGAAGTTCGGGTTCTGCTGGTCCGTCCGAACTTCGGGACAAAGTCCGGGTCCGGGTCCGGACGGAACCCGAACGATCGCACGGGGTGTCTTCTGAATTTGTAGTTAAAAACGACCTCAGACTGAAATTCTAAAATACAATCTAGAAAATTTTCGTTACAAGAGAACTGAGAAGAGATAAGAAGGTAAATAACTGCATGTGATATAATTGTTTTCATAACCGTAGGGTCAGAATCAGGTATCCCAAGTTATAACTCAACCGGGTAGGAAACGTCGATATTGTCGAAGTTGAGAAGACCCTTCTGACAGGTGTTCCAAATCCTCAAACAGATACCCTTACAAACTAGTAAGAAGGTCTTCACGTAAACACTCCAGTCCGTGACTACAACGTACTCTTCCGGATCG
>BLSH010429415.1:127616-138433 GCA_018402905.1 Glandirana rugosa | reverse complement strand
GATGCTGAGCTGTATACTGTGTCCTGTGATGCTGAGCTGTATACTGTGTCCTGTGATGCTGAGCTGTATACCCCTGACACAATATGTGGAATACAGGGGACGGAGTGGGTGGATTCTATAAGGGGTGGGGCTTATTAAAAGTAGGAGGGGTCAAAGGGAAGGGCGGGGCCTGGCGCCCCCCCATCCAAAAACTTCACCAGCCGCCACTGTTGGATAGGATACATCCGAATCCAAGGGGGGGGGATTGGAACAAAATACTGCTACAGAAAGAAACTTGGTGGATTCAGAGAATGGGGGCCACCAGACACCCAGGCCTCAACAGCCAACTTAGCTTTCGCCCCTTCCTTGAGGGATTTGTATCTGGCGGTTGTGAGAAAGAATAGAATAATATCCAAATAGATACACACCCCGGGATCAGGAAGGTAGGGTCTGACTTGTGGGTATGGGACTGATAATATAGAGGTTTGATTTATATTTTGCATATAAATGAATGACCAGTATTGAGGGCTTTGCACATGTGACTCGATATTGTGCTATGTATGACGTTTTCTGCCTTTACATACACATGTATGGCGTAAACAAACATCTGTGAAAAATAACTATAATTGTGGTAAAAACTTTTGATTCTGTATTGTTATATTCTTTCCATGCCATTATATGTTTAATAGATTGTATAACTATGAAAGCTGGCTTTACAGTTCGGGTAATCATTGTGATTTGATTGTTAATTAAATAATTTAATCAATGAATCCTGTTAACATTCAGAGTGCTGCTGTGGCCCGTCTGCCCTCCCGGCCCCCGCCCGGCGCACCCAGCCCCCCGGCCTTTTGGCCATGGGGGGCGGTCTGTCTCCGTGCGGGGAGCTTGGGGAAGGACTTGTGGAATGGGCCCGATTGGTCGGGTCTTTCCCATTTCTTTTCTCCTATGTTCCTCCATCGGAGTCGTTGCGTTGGTGGAGTGCGCGTGCGTGGCTTCCTTAGGTGTCCGCAGATGAGGGAGCCGCGCATGCGCATATCGGGAGCCTCATCGCGTTATTCCGCTTTGACTGTCTCCGCCTCACCCATCATTCAGAGCGGCGCATTGTCGCGCCTTTACTGACGCGCTGAGAAATGGATGTGAAGTGTCCATCTAAATGCGCTTGCGCCGGCGTCTTTTGTGCAGAGGGCTACAATGCGCACAGCCACTCTGCACACACCACGCCAGAGGACGACTCGGTAAACCTTTCAGGTATGTGGGGATGTGTTTCCCTTCCCCCTCCTATTTGAGTACATATAAACAAGTATTTAGGCATATTTTTATACATGGGTAATATTGAATATATCTGAAAGAGATAGAATTGACCTTAGAGTAACCGTATAGATATATATATATATATATATATGGATGGGTGATTTTCCCGTGCCATGCTAACAAATGTATTGTATACATTTGTAATTTGTACAACTGTACCGCAATTTGTTTTTATATATAATTCCTTTCCCCCTTTTTTTGTATACCAATACATTTTTCAAATCTATTCATAATTATGAGTCAGTTTGCCTATAAAAATCCCAGGTTCTAATTGAGGGAACTTTCTTCTTCACAATTATCTAAATAGGGATGACGGCAATAGGGTATTATTCCCAGGTGGTGTTTTTAAACAATTAATTCATAAGGGCTGCAGTAACATAGTCCATCTGCAACTGGTTCCTGAATATAAGCTATAGGGTTTGTGGCACAAAAATCTTAGTACGTGGTGGCCCGGTCTAGAGTCAGCAAGGGTTTCTCTATGCGGTTCCCCGATTTTGTCTCCCTCCATTCGTCCACCCCAAAAGGGGACTTAGCTGTGGACAAGTGGGAGGGTCTAGTGGATAATGTTGCGGTCAGTCGGGCTCCGCTAACTGTCAAAGTGGATTGGTCTGTATTTAGCTTTACTTCTAAGGGGTTAATTTATTAGAGCCGTTTTTTAAATGTTACGAGAGAAATGGTACCTGTTTTCTGGTTGTGTGCTGTATACTGCGATTATGACTCAGGGGGTTAAGTAAAAAAAACTATGTGGGATAGAGAAAAAAAAAGGGGGGAGATGGTCGCGTTTGGGGATGAGGAGGGGTGTAGAGGACACTGGGTGCAGCTCGTGAGGCTTAGATTGGTCTTCTACGAGACTGGTAGTATGGGATTTATTCTGGTCTAGGAATTGAGAATTGCATCAAATTCAGTGGAGTTAGTAAAGTGCAGCCAACACAGCCATGTTTTTCGGAATTTTGTTGGTGTTTCCCTTGTCTGGTGCACTAGGTCTTCTATTTCTGCAACCTGTTTAACCCTGATAAACTCTCTCAATGTCGGGGGGTTTTTGTCTCACCACCGTTTGGGAATGCACATTTTAGCCGCATTTATAAGGTGGAGAGTGAGAAATTTTTTGCATGCAGATTGTGTTATGGATGTATAATGGAGTGGGTATTGCGCGGGGGTGTAGTCTGGGGTATAAGTTGTGATTCTTATTATATGGTTGTGTACCTCTTCCCAGAAGGGTTTTATATGGGGAGAATCGACCAGTTGATTTGTCACACTTCCAGCATATCGGGATTACGTTTGGGTGGTATTTATTTACTTTGTCAGGGGTTTTGTACCATTGTGAGTAAAGTTTAAAACTACTCTCCTGGATGGATACATTTATTGACCCCCTGTGTATATGAGAAAAAATGTGTTCCCAACCCTCTCTTGAGATGTCCGTGTTTAGATCTTTTTCCTATTGTTGGCTTTTGGGGTGTTCTTTGGGATCGGTGTTTGCAAATAGCATGCCATAAGTCAGGGATATGAGGTGTCTCTGGGGTTCTGAGCTTGCGCATGTCTCCTCAAAAGGGGTATGTGATCTGTGCCAGTTCACAGTAGGTTTGGTGGTTGTAAGGAAATGTTTGATTTGCAAATATTTAAAGGGATTCAGATTAAGATCTGGAAGGTAGGACGCCACTTTGTGGTATTCAATAATTTTGTCTTGTTTGAAAAAGGTCTCCGCCCTGATGGGCTCCCCTACTTGTGGTGTGGGATCAGTCAAGCCCAGGGGGAGATCCGGGTTTCGATCTACTGGGGTCAGTGGTCCCGGGTACCAAGCTAAGTTTAATTTTCTGCTCAGGGTCCAAAAGGTTCTCAGAGTAGGTCCAATTAAAGGGTGATTTTTGCTGTTTCTAGGGGTTTTAATCGCATGAAACCATGGTAGATGTGTAAAGGTCCCCTCCAGTCCAACCCAGTCTTTTGTTGTCATGTGGACATGCCAATCGACATTTCTAGTCAACTCAGATACCCAGTAATATTTTTACATGTCCGGGAGACTGATTCCTCCCTTGAGTATAGGGGACGTGAGTCTCTCCACTTTATACGGGGGTGGCTGGAGGACCAAAGGAAGCTTCTGCACATTCGTTTGCACCTGGTAAAACATAACTGGGGAAGTTTAAGTGGCAGTGTCTGAAAGAGATAGAGAAGCTGGGGTAAGATTGTCATTTTAACGACGGCCGCTCTCCCAAACCAAGAGAAGTCCATCTGAGAAGTCCATCTGAGAAGGTCATTTTGAATGGAGTTAAGGGTTGGGGGGTAATTTAGCACATACAGTTTGTTCAGTTTAACCGGGAGCCGAATGCCAAGATAGGTGATGGCATGGCGATCCCAACCAAATGAGAAGTTGGTTTAGCGCTGCTGTAGCAAAGTTGGGGGAATTGAGATATTAATTGCTTTGGACTTGGCGTAGTTTATTTGTAGATTGTAGAGGTAATTAAAATGGGAGAGGTCTTTGAGCAGGTTGAGTATTGTGGTCGTGGGTTCTGTAAGAAAAAGTAGGACATCGTCTGCGTACGCTGCGAGTTTATACTGTTTCCCTTTAATTTCGACTCCCTTAATGTCCGGATTCGCCCTGAATCTCCAGAGTAGTGGTTATAGGGTGAGTATAAAAACCAGCGGAGATAGTGGGCAACCCTGGCAGGTGCCGTTCGACACTGAGAAGGCATCCAACAGGTGGCCGTTGACTCAGATTTTTGCTGTTGGGGATAAATAGAGTGCAAGGATGTAGTTGAGCAAGTAATCCCCCAGCCCCAGTGACCTCAGGGCAGCTGCCATGAAGTCCCAGGCCACTCTGTCGAACGCCTTCTCCGCGTCGAGTGATAAGAAAAATCCAGGTTTGTAGGATGCTGATAGCCAATGATGTATACTGATGGCTTTTAGGGTGTTATCCCCAGCCTCCCTGCCCGGCACGAATCTTACTTGATCTAACGACACTATTTTTGTAATCAAAGGAAGTAGTCGGTTTGCTAGAATTTTGGCGTATAGTTTAATGTCAACATTCAAGAGTGAAATCGGTCTGTAATTGGCTACAATGGATGTGTCTCTACCTGGTTTTGGGATCACCACTACGTGTGCTTCCAATAAATTCGAACATTGGTCTGGGGAGGAGGGTAATGAATTAAAGGCTGTAAGAAAATGTGGGGTCAGGATGTCTACGAAGGACTTGTAGTAGCTTACAGACAAGCCGTCAGGTCCCAGGCTTTTGCCTACTTTTAATTGTTTTAACGCCGCTCTAACTTGAGTAGCAGTGATTGGACCATCTATTTCTGCTGCCTCCGAGGGTGCAATGGGCGGGGAGCTATATTGTTTCAAAAAGTCTTCTATCACTTGCCTCCTGTCCAGGTTTGGATGGGATTCAGTTGGGGTGGTTAGATTGTACAACTTTTGATAATATAGCCTGAATTGTTCTGCAATACCTTCTGACGTAGCGATCTGCTTACCCATTGGATCAGTTATGGAGTGAATGGTGTTGGCTGCTCTTTTTGTCTGTAGAGTCCTAGCTAGCATTTGCCCGGACTTGTTGCTAAATTAGTAAAAGGGCCGTTTGATTAAGGTACATTTGCGTTTTAGTGTTTTCCCCAATTCCTCACGAAGTTCTTCCCTTGCCCTGGTTAGTTCAGTTAAGGCGCTGGTGGCTAGGGAATGTTTGTGGGCTTTTTCCAGTGTGTTAATGTGAGTAAGGAGTTCTTCGATATGTGCGTTGTTACTCTTTTTCCGAGCAGCCGCCCTAATAATGCATTTATGTGCTGCCCAACAATTCACTGGGGCTATGTCTTCTCTTACGTTATCTTTGAAGTATTGAGTCAGGTGCTCACTAAGTTTCTGTACATTGGCCAGGTCATGTAGTAGGGAATTGTCTAGGCGCCAGGTGCAGGATCGAGTAGGTCCAGTTGGTAGGGTCAGGGTTATTGATATGGGGTTGTGATCCGAGAGAATCATGGATTCTATATTTGCAGTTCGGGCCAGGGCTAGGTCGGTTTGTGAGATAAAGAGATAATCTAATCTGGTATATTTCTGGTGTGGGAATGAAAAGAACGTGTAGTCTCTGGTGGTGGGGTGGAGCGAGCGCTCGGTATGGAATTGTAGTGGTCCCTGTTGAGGAGTCTAGTGGAGGTATAAGGGCTACATTACCGCCTACGATCAACATGCCCGCATAGATTGAGGTGAGGTGTTGCATCCTGTTTCGGAAAAAGGGGACTTGGTGTTTGTTGGGTGCATATAGGTTTGCCAAGGTGATCGTTCTGTTGTATAGCATTCCTTTGATAAAGATGTATCACCCCAGTGAGTCGCGTTTAGTATCCTGAATTTGTAGTGGGCAGTTTTTTGAAATGAGGATGAAGACCCCTTTGGATATGGCTGCCTCATTGGGTGCGTGGTAAACTGTGGGAAAGTAGTTCTGTAATTTCGGGATATAGTCGGCTCTAAAGTGTGTTTCTTGCAAAAACGCTATGTCCGCTTTTGCCTTACGTAACACTTATAGCAGTTGAGATCTTTTCTCGGGTATATTAATTCAGCGGGTGTTAATGGAGAGTATTTTAAGCTGGGGCATATGGCGTAGTTGATTTCGATTGGGCATGTTTAGATGGCAAGGGTCTGCACACAGTGTTCCGAGGGTTAGTGGGGCCAAACCTAGGGAGAAGGATGGAGGAGGGGTTTGTGGAACCGATGGTTCCTAGCGACCGAACCTTACCGTTTATTAAGAGGGGGGCCGGCCCACCTCTAATCGGGATCCCAGGGTACGGTCACATACTGTGTGTTTATCTGGTATGTATATGTCACAAAGTATCTTCTCTAAATTGCCGCACTGTGTGGGGGTTGGAGTGGAGTTGACTGTGTGGTCGTGGGTGAGTGACTCATCGGAGTTCGACCGCCTCCGTGAGGTCTGGATCTATATAAGCCTAGTGGAGGTGGGTTGGCTTTAATAGTTCCAGGTGATTCATATCTGTCTGGCTAATTGGGGGTCCAAATTAGGAGCCTGTGGTTCTAGGTTGTTCCCTAGCATATATAATGATCCTTTTGTAGTTTCCTAGTTAGTAGTCTTATTGATAGGGCTATAGTAATCACTACAAGCAGTTGTTGTTGGCATATCCGCCTATATATGCGGATTGTTCGGTGCAAACCTATCATGTGTATTTCTTTTAAATGGTTTTGTGTGAGTGCTGTAGGTCAGGGGCATGTTTCATGCCTGCTTACAGGGTCTGCGCCCCTCTGGACTGTTATGAGGGACATACCGTATTCTCTTGAAGTCTTACGTCAGTCATTTGTTTTAGAACCTGAAAAACTTTAAACAGTTCAACTTTTAACTAATATTTTGAAGCAATCAGACCTTATTCATGAACACTGCATACATAACATTGCATACACAACCTTTTGGTGTGTCGTATTGTTTATCAGGCCTTCCCTCCTCTCTGCAGCAACCTTCTCATCCTGCTGTCAGTGATATGTCAACTAGCAAGGGTTGGATCATAGGTGCTGTCGGAGCTAATTCTAAGTATGTCCCCCTGTCGATCATTGGTCCATAACAGAGAAGGGGGGGTGCACACCCACGAGAAGGAGGCCCCCCGCCAATGACGGACGGCATCTGTCCCCAGAGCCCGCACGCACGCCTCCCCCCAGAATCCCCCCAATTAGAACAGTTAGAGGAAGACAAAAGGGGACACCACCCCAAGGGTAAGAGGGTATAGAATATTTTTGATGGACAATTTGTCTGTGAAAACTTGCGAGAGTTTCCCCAATCGAGGACAGCTCTATCTAGAATTCACCATCCCTGGGAGTTGGACTCCCATGGAAAGAGACTCGGGGTTGAAGCATACATTTATTAATTTATTGATATCTGTTCAGGCGTCCCCCTCCTTCCCCACACCCCAACCCAGCATGTTCATTTGTCAATTTGCCATACAATTATTATCTATTGATCTGAGACTAATAAATGGGGTGAAGACAAAACCCTTCTTTTATGGCTAAAGTGTCCTGGTTTCAGGGGCATGGGTTAGAGATCCAGTTTTTGCACGGCTACCTTTACATTAGGGTGTCAGCAGTTCTTATAGTACTGGAGCTTCATGTATTTTAGCAAAACCTTGTTTGTTTGGCTGTAGACTCAATGCTGAAGTTGTCAAGCGTATCTGAAACCACTTAATATTTCGTAGTTGGCACATCTACAGGGTTTTGATGTATCTACTGATAGTTGCTGTCACCCTCATGTTCATGGCGTCTTGTTGAAATAGATGTACCATTCGTTTGGCTAGGTGTCGGGTAGCAGTTCGGAGAAAAACGGGGCAAACGATCACAGCTTATGCCTCAACCCCTTCATATGCCAGTCCTGCTTTCAAATCAGCTGCTGGAAGTTCAATTTAGTGGTCTCTGCGGGCTCTTCACGGTTGCGGGGAGTACCTCGGGCTTGAGTTCCTGCGCTGGCTTTGGTGATGGTTGTAAGAACCGCTTCCCGATGGAGAGCGCTGTCTGCGGTAATGTGAATCTTGGGCCTCCGTGGGTTCCTCTCTGCGTTGTCCCCATCTCACCGGCGGGCGATGGAACTCTGCGATGTCCACAATTGGGATGCCCAGGGTGTAGCCGAATGCACGGATGTCCACTGGAACTTGTAGGAGCACTGTGCGACCGTTAGCCGTTGCTGAAAGGCAGAATGGAAATTTCAAACGATAATGGATGTTCCTTGCTCGCAGGGTGTCTAGGAGCGGCTTCAGGTCCCTTCGCTGCTGTAGGGTAATGGTGGACAGGTCCTGGAAGATCTGTATGTCGGCCCCCTCATGTGAAATCTGTATACGATTTTGTGCTTTGCAAAGGATTTCTTCTTTTATCTTGAAGCTGACAATGTGGCGGGTCAGAATCAGTTCCCTTCGGCCCTCAGGCCAAAGGGAGAGCGGGACCTCGAGGCAGACGAGGCTCTGAATGCTGTTCCCATGCTGTCTGGAGGGCTTAGTGCTGATGTCTCCTCCCTGAGGCGACTGCAGAGACCTACGGTGGCAGGAGCTTTCATGCTACGCAGCCATCTTCCAGTGCGTCCAGACCACGCCCCCCTTTCTTTAGTATCTTAAGCCTAGTACACACTATTAGTTTCTTTTTTCGTTCAACCCAGTGGGCTGAATGAAAAAAACTGATGAGCTCAGCAAGGGAGATCGCTGTTAGTACAGCAATCTCCCCTGCAGAGATATTGTGTTCTAAAAGGGGGGCGGCCCCGCGCAAAAACAAAATTGTCAGGCTCCCAGTCATTGGCTGGCAGTGCTGATAGGATGCTGATCGGAAGACCTTTTTCAGTCATGCCGCTTTGACAGAAGACAGCCAAAGGGCCAGCTTCTGTCGGACCGGCTGCCATACATACAGGTTGAATGTTGGCTGGCTTCTATTAAACTGGCCCGTGCCACCCAATATTCTTCCCGTGTGTACGGTCCTTAACTCTTCTTTTGAAAAAGCTATTAGAAAAATTCATTCATTAGGTAAATGAGCTCTGTTAAGCCATCTATACATGGATAGAAATTCGGCCGGCCGCTAAGGACCGGCTGAATTTCAATCCGTGTATGGGCACTGAGATTGTACAGAAGTCGATGTTCTAATTGGCTTCTGTACAACCGCCCTGTCAGATTTTCCCTGCTCGATCAACGCCACCGGCTATAGTTGGCAATACTGATCAGTGTATTCTGACTATGGGGAAGTCTTCCTGCTGTCAGAATACAATATCTAAGTGCAGTTTCCCCCATCTAGTTTGAATGTGTGTATGGGGTAATCAAGTGTTTTTTTTTGTTCAACCCACTGGTTACTTTAGTCAAAGCAAACATTAGGTCCATATTTTGTTTATTACCCATTCACCCGGGTTTTTTCTTTTGATGGTAATTTTTATTTTGATTAGTGCCTTTCCATAAGTTGCTCTCTCTCCTGCCTCTACTTTGAAGATTTTTAATTTTTTCCTGCATGGGTAGTAAAGTTTAAATCAAATTTGGACAAGATTATTCATTATTTAAAATCTATTTTATGCATGGGGGTAGCAGCTTCTGGTGAGTGTTTTCAACTCTGCCATAATGTTTGTAAAATGTGTCACTATAAAGCCTCGTATTATATTTATTGAAACATCCAAAACATCAAATTCTACCTGTTCCTGCAGAACCAAAGTGTTTTACTCCATCAGGAGCTGGATCAGATTAAGGATAGTACAGTAAGAAAACACTTATAGCAAAGCTTAAAGTGGTAGTAAACACCTTATAATAAAGCTTACCTGTAGGTACAAGGAATATCTCCTAAATGTGCACCATTTAGGAGATATTCAGTGTTTCTCCAGCAGGTGACATCACCGGCGCTTGTGCTCTGAAGGGACAGCATAATTTTTTTTTTAATCAATTGCCACCCCCACTATAGCCAAAAGACGGCTACAGCGTAGGCTTAAATTGCCAGGAGGGCATCCATAGACGTCCCCCCATTTTTGCGCTTCCTGTGAGACACTGCTGATCATAGATTGGGTAAAGGGACAATCACAGAAGACCCATTACCACATGATCAGCTGTCAGCCAATGACAGCTGATCATGGAAATAAACAGGTGCCTGTTATCATTTTTTTCCTTCACGCTGTTGTGAAGGAAAAAGAAGCCATGGCTTCTGTTAGAGGGTCATAGTGCCCGAATGTGCTGCAATTCAGTGCAATCTATCAGCGCCCACCAGTGTCACCTATCAGTGCCCACCAGTGCAACATATATCAGTGCCCACAAGTGCCACCTATAAGTGCCTCATCATCAGTGCTACATATCAGTGCCACATACAAGCCTATCAGTGCCCATCAGTGCCGCCTAATCGTGCCCTTCAGTGCCACCTATCAGTGCCATCTCTCCATACTGCCTATCAGTGCCCATCAGTGCCCCATATCAGTGCCCATCAGTGCCACTCATCAGTGCCTCCTGATCAGTGCCCTCCAGTGCCATGTCATCAGTGCAACCTATCAGTTCCCATCTGTGCCACTTATCAGTGCCCATCAGTTAAGCCTATCAGTGCCCATCAGTGCATCCTATCAGTGCTCATCAGTGCAGCCTCATCAGCGCACACCAGTGAAGGGGAAAAATTACCTTTTTGCAAAATGTTATAACAAAATATGAAAAACATTTTTTTTATTCAAAATGTTCAGCCTTTTTTTTTAGCAAAAAATAAAAAACCCAGTGGTGATTAAATACCACCAAAAGGAAGCTCAATTTGTGTGGAAAAAAGAATACAAATTTCATATGGGTGCAGTGTTGCATGTTCGCGCAACTGTTTTTCACAATGTGACATTGCTGAAAGCTGAAAATTGGCCAGGGCAGGAAGGGGGTATAAGTGCCCAGTAAGCAAGTGGTTAATATACAAAAGAAAGAATAAGAGATAAATAGAGTCCTGATATAATCAAGTCCATATAGTGATGAAATTAAAGATGGGTTAAATAAATCCAGTGGTGCACTATTATGAACCAAATAGTGTGTATATTCAAACACAGAAAGCCATCACCACATAAAATAGCCCTTTACCAAATATAGTCCTGA
>BLSH010429415.1:72907-83925 GCA_018402905.1 Glandirana rugosa | reverse complement strand
ATCTGCAACTCAAAGCAGCGGTATGTAAAATCTCTAATTTCTGCTATCTGTCCTCAGAGCAACAGCACAGACAGCAGTAGTAAAGTAAATCTATCTCAGGATGCAGGATCAGATCTTAAAATGTCTCTAATCTCTCCCTCACTCTTTCAGCTTCCTTTCCCTACACTAACCCAAGGAGCATGTGACTGCAGCACTGTGACTCCAGCTTATAAAGAGGCTGGGTCACATGATGCACTGGCCAATCACAGCCATGCCATTAGTAGGCATGGCTGTGATGGCTTCTAAGGGCAAACCAGTGAAACGCTTGTTGATTGGCTGCCCTGCAGCTTCTCAACACGTGGAGAAAAATAGCAGAACCCCGGACTGAACCCGAACGACTTTTGAAATGTCCGGGTCCGTGCCCCGGACACCCGAAAGTTCGGTACGGACCCGGACGTTACAGTCCGGGTTAACTCAACACTAAACACGAACAATGGGAAGATGACCTTCACATTAAACCCACCTCAGAAAAATGGAAACTGGCCCTTAGTACAATCCACAAATCTACGGCTTGTACAGCACTATGGGAAATAACCTAGAAACTGACAATGCGTTGGTATCTGACCCCCTTACGCTTGTCCACGTTCTGTCCACAGCAGTCCTCGGACTGCTGGAGAGGGTGTGGAGAAGTGGGAACACTAGCCCATGTATTCTGGACATGTCCAAAGATAAAACCCCTATGGACACAAGTCAACTCTCAAATTCAAGAAATGGCACAAACTACCATCACCTTAACACCACAATTAGCCATTCTAAACATTGATATTGACCTGATTCCTTCACATATCAGGAAAATAACTACACATATACTACTGGCCACTAGACTCCTTATAGCACGAAAATGGAAATCCAAAGAGACACCGACCATAAAGGAAATAGTTGCCACTGTGCAAACACACTACACATATGAACACATCATGGCATCACAAACAACATCTCCGAGCAAATCCCTCAAGACATGGGAAGCATGGAAACTATGGTACTCAAAGTATACTCAAAGAACCTAAACCTAAAACATATGCTAAGAGACATCCGGTGATCCCCTCCTCCTTATTCGCTCCCTATTCCTCTATACTAGCTCCCCTCCTCTATCTCTCCTCTTCTCTACCACTATTTTTGCAATGCAAACAAGTTGATAAAGAAGCAATGGTCATAAAAACCTAATGCAAATTACTATGATTGACACTATGTAAAACCATAAGATGGTACTGTAAGCATTGTTGAATGTTTTACGCATCCTGTGATTGACACTGTGTAAACCATAAACTAATATAAGCATAGAATGATGTTTTATACAACATGTATGTTATCTTGAAAATAATAAACACCATTTATAAAAAAAAAAAAAAGTAAGAGGGACAGCGTGGGGCTGAAGCAGTCTGTCCATCTCTGCTAGACAGAGGGCCGTGTTTAGTTTACCCTGGCGTTGCATCCACGCCATCAACGGGCGTCATGGTAACACATGACGCCGTGTATGGTGGGGAAAATAGGCGGGTTAGAGTGAGAAGAAGTGGAAAGCAGCAAACCAGTGCAAAGTGATACTCAGCGGCTGCACCAAGACTGCTTTGTTGCGGAACAGCGAAGAACAAAAAAGTAAATAAAAACGAAACAGGACGATATAAATGAGTGAACCATTACCAAGCAGAAAACAAATATGAAGAAAAAAGAAAATATAGGAAAATGAAGAAAAATGAGTAAGAAATGAAAAAAAAAAGAAAAAATTTAAAAAAAAACCCTATGGAGAAAAAAGAAAGAGTGGAAAATAAAAAAAAGTAAATAAAACGACAAAGACAAATTAAAGGAAAAAAAAATAAAATAAAATAAAAAATAAAAATAAAAAATAAAGATTAAAAATACAAATAAGAAATAAAAGAAAAATAGAACATAGAATAGAAGAAAAAAATAGAAAAAATAGAATAGAAGAAAAATTAACAAATGAAAAAATAACAAATGAAAAAACCTAGGGCAAAAACAAATAGGAGAAGAGATATTTAAAAAAAATGTTGTCAAATAATAATATAAAGAAAAAATACAATGATAAAATGATATAAAAATAAAAGTAAAAAAAAAAAGAAAAAAAGAAAAATGAAAAAAAAATAAAAATAAATAAAAATTAAAAAATAAAATAATAATATAAAATAAAATAAAACTAAAAAAAAATAAAGAAAAAGTAAAAGGGGAAAAACACAAGATCAAGAGCAAAATACAAAAAAGGAACCAAGCAGCCGTCCTCTTGAGAAACAAGGAAACAGAAAAATACCTAAAGGAGAAAAATCAAGGTAACACACATGGCTTATTCATGAACATAATCAACGTCATCTTTCATCAAGGAAACACAGATAGGATAAGTTAGTATTAAGGCCCCCTGGTTGGACCATGCCCAAGGTGTATGTCCAGTATGCTTCACGGCAGAGAAGGAGACGGTCACGGTCACCACTTCTCGCTGGTCGGGCTATGTGCTCATTTGCTGTAAAAGATGTGATCATCTTATCAAAGGTTGGACTCATTTGAAGATCCTGTGGGCTGATGACACTACCTGCTCACGTGGTAAAAGGTCACTGCGAGCGGCCATTCACCGTGATCCACGAAGCATGGTCATGGATGTTCCCAGGTGCACACCCCAGGGGGCGCGTGGGTCACGCCTTCATGGGAGGACATCATAGTTCGCCCTCCCAGAGTTAAGCAACCGCCCTGTAGCCATCAATTAACTATAGGGCGGTTGTTTTTTTTTTTTTAAATCAGAAAGGTTTTATTGAGAAATGTAAACAGATTCAGTACATAAACACATGAGAGATACATAGAAATAACCATTCCATTGTTCCAGTTTGACATAGAATAAGAGTACAGCCATTGTACAAATCACATACATTCGACTTGCGATAGACCACTGACTTCTCCACCCATTTACAGTCTGCATCTTTTCCCATTGCATTTCTGTTCCTGCCAGGAGAAGTACTTTCCTTCCCAAACCGTCCTCACTGCCTGGGGGTCAAGGCTGACGTCCCAGCCCTGGTCTCCCTTCTTTGCCAGTATTGGGGTCAAGTAGTGGATGCAGTCCGAGCACATTATGCAGGGCCCTGCAGCAGTCTTGCCCTTACTAGTTCTTCAGGACTCAAGCCCGGGGTGTCCAACCATGGCGCCCACAGTTTTTCAAATTTCTTCTCCTTGCCTCTGTGTTGGTAGATGTATTTTTCCATTATTAAAGTTTTGCCCATGTGTGTCACCCAGATGGAAATACTGGGAGGATTGGAGGTCTTCCATCCCATCAGAATCACCTTCCTAGCTTGGAACAGTGCTCTAGAAATTTCCTCCCTTGTCCCCCTTTCTGTAACCTCCTCCTCTAGGATGCCTAAGAGGCAACCAGCCAGGGCGAGTGTAATATTTGTCTTAAAAACTTAATTTATTATAGTTAAGACCTCTCTCCAATATCTATGGAGTTTCGGACATCTCCATAGCAGATGAATGAGATCCCCGGGTTCCTGCCTGCATTTTCCACATATTGGGTCTGCTAATTTGCCCATTTTGTATAATTTGACTGGGGTGTAGTAAGCCCTTAGCAAAATATACAGTTGGGATATCCTTTGGGATATGTTCAAAGAGCTCATGGAGATGGACAGGAGTGCTTCCTCCCACTGCTCCTCGGTCAGTGGACCTATGTCCGTCTCCCAGTGAGCAAGTGCCCCCATGGGGTGAGCCTTTAAGTGTTCACTAAGTAGTAAGGAGTAGCATTGGGAAATAAATCCCTTAGTATCACCGCTGCTGCAAAGCAGGCGGAACACAGGGGTCGGAGACTGTACCCAGCCACCCTCATTCCCCTGGGCCCGCACCGCATGCAGCAGCTGCGCGTATTGGAACTGCATCGAATCTGGAATGGAGTATTTGGCCTGTAGTGTCACAAATGGGAGCAATTTTCCTAGTTCAAATATGTGGTTCAAATGGGTCACCCCATATTGCCGCCACCTGGGGCCCTGATCTAATTTGGCCAGTTCCGGGTAAGTTTTATTGAGCCAAATTGGGCTGTAGGAGGTGAATCCCTGTACTTGTTGTAGTTGCCTGCATTTATTCCATACCTTCTGAATAAGGCCAAAAGTGGGCATTAGTTTGTTGGGTTTGTGAAAGCATTGGGCTTCCAGGCCCTCTATTACATCATTTGTTCCGGTCCCCCTCAGCAAGAGACGAGTTGCTGATCTTGGTGGGTGCGGGCCAGTGGATCCCACCAACTGCTGCATCTGCGCCGCTATGTAATATAGCCAGGGATTGGGGAGTGCTAAGCCTCCCCCGTCCCTGGGGCGTTGCCACAACTCCAGTTTGACCCTAGGGGCTTTTGTGCCCCATAATAGTCGACGGAAGAGGGTGTTGACCACCCGAAATGTTTTCAATGGGATCCCAGTTGGGGAGTTGTGTAACATATACAGCAGCTGCGGCATTAAAATCATCTTGATCGAGTTAGTTTTACCCGCTAATGACAGCTTTAGTTTGTTCCACGTATTTATTTTATCCCTGAGCCTTGACAGTAAGGGGTTAATGTTAAATTTACTATATTCTGTGAGCTTAGGGGTAATCATAATACCTAAGTATTTGAAGGAGGAGATGACAGGAACCGGGCATAGGTCAGTCACCTGTACATCTGGACTATTGTCCAAGGCTGATTTTGTCCAATTGATGGTATGCCCCGAATATTTCCCAAATTCCAAGATGATCAACATCACCTCGGTTAGGGAAGAGGCCGTATCTCCCAGTAACAGCAACATGTCATCTGCGTAGAGCATAATTTTCTCTTGCCAATCTCCATACCTAAATACCACTACCTGTGGATTTTCCCGTATTAAGGCTGCCAGTGGTTCAATCGCTATCGCGAAGAGCAGGGGGGACAGGGGGCAACCCTGTCTGGTTCCCCTGCCCAACGCAAACGTCCTCGACATTCTATCCGATACCCTAATGGCCGCCCTCAGGGAGCAGTATAGAAGCTTAACCCATGCTATAAAGCGGGGGCCGAAGCCGAATTTGGAAATTACGGCCCATAGGTATCTCCAGTTTACACTGTCAAACGCCTTGTTGGCGTCGAGCGCCAACAAGGCCCGATGTCCTATGTTGTCTGTCTAAGATTGCATATTCAAGAAAAGCCGTCTAAGGTTCGTAGCTGTAGATTTTTGAGGCATAAAGCCCGCTTGGTCTGGATGAATGATGAAGGTTATGCATTTGTTTACCCTGTTAGCCAGTATTTTAGCTAGTAATTTCACATCGAAGCAATGAAATTGGTCTATACGAGTTAGGGTCCAACGGATCTTTACCGGGCTTGAGTAGGAGAACTATGCTGTCACGTGTCATTGACTCCGGCCAGCTGCCAGCCTCCTTGGATGCATTGAATACCGCTAATAGTCTGGGCAATATCTCTTCTTCATACATCGTATAAACCTCTATCGGAATACCATCATCCCCAGGTGCTTTACAGGTCGGGAAAGAACGGGCCGCCTCCTGCAGCTCCTCAAGTGTCAGAGGGGCTTCTAAATTTTTAGAATCAATGGAGGACAGTAATGGGAGGGTAACACTAGCCAGGTAGTTTTCAAGGTCATGGTTTGAGCATTCATCTTTGGCCTTTTATAGGTTAGCATAGAAGGAGGCTAGTTCTATAGCAATTTGTTCTGGTTCGTTAACAACCCGCCCATCTTGTGAGCGTATAGCACCTATCACTGGGGACTGTTGCTGTGCCCTGGCTATTTTAGCCAACAGACGACCCGCTCTTTCCCCCTCCTCATAAAAGGCCTGTTTTGAGAAGAAACGCTTGCGTTCCGCGGCAGAGGCTCTCAAGCGATCCAGGGCATCCTGGGCCGCCATCCATGCCTCCCTCGTGGACTCGAATCAGAAATATAAGCCAATTCCATCTGTCCGGCCTGATCTTCCAATTGTGAGAGCAGGGCGGTCGTATTGGATTTTACTATTTGAATTTCCGATATGAATACCCCCCTAAGGTATGCCTTAAATGCCTCCCACCTTTGTATCAAGTTGGGGTGTTGCCTATGGCAAGAAAAGAATTGTCGAATTTGATCAGAAATCCGATCCTGGGATGGGAATAATTTAAGCCAAAAGGCGTTTAGTTTCCATGGGGCTCTAGGCAAATTAGTAACAGGTTGAACATTTAGCCACGCCACCATAGGTGAGTGGTCTGATATCCCTCGAGGAAAATATTCTATTTTTTGAACCAGTGGAATGGCTTGAATGGAACCCACACAAAGATCAATTCTAGACAGGGATCCATGTGTCTTGGAAAAACACGAAAACTGCTTTACACATGGGTGGCGGAGTCGCCACAAATCCACCCACCCCATCTCCACCAGCAGGCGCCCCAGGGCCGTGCCCCTAGCTCCAGCCGGCGGAGAGGCGGGCGGGTGACGGTCCATTTGTGGATCCAAATACCCATTATAGTCTCCTAAAATTAGCACCGGAAGGTCAGGCCTCAGTGTCAAGTAAGGCCATAATAATTGAAGCACTTCCCTTGAAAACGGTGGCGGTATATATATATATATATATATGCTATGACCATTGTGACATTAAACAGTTTACAATGAAGAAATATAAATCTCCCTGATATATCTACCAGCAAGTCCAGTTCTTGGTATGTTAGTGCCTTATGGATGAAAACACTCACTCCCCTGGAAAAGGAGGTGTGAGTTGAGTGGTAGCTCTTACCAACCCATGAATAGTTCATGCATGACACAGTTTCTGGAGTGAGGTGGGTCTCTTGTAATCCAATTATGGCCGGGTGGAATTTCCGCAGGCATCCAGAGATCATGGTCCATTTCAATGGGTCATGCACTCCCCTAACATTCCAGGAGATCAACGGAATGGGAGGCATCTTAAAGGGGTGGGATATATTTGGCCCCATAGGGCATCTTGGTAATGTGCAATTCCTATGAGTCGGAATAGGGGGAGGGGTCCTTGCAAGCAGTAGAGACCGCAAGCATTGTGGTATACAGTAAAGCGGAGGAATAGTTGTACTGAATATTGGCAACAGTCCAGTAGGAAAACTTGAATGTGCAACTGCGCAGATAAAAATATATCAGTGCCAACTGGGCACAAAGAACTGGGTGCAAGCATCCCAACCTTCAGGCTTTTCATCAAAGTTTGCCAAACATTGTGCCATTTCAAACTCTTCAATGAAGGGGGAAGATTCGGTTGCATGGTGGTGAGCATTGTAGTCAAATTGAGCAAAGTCTAGTCCTCGGCTTAAGGGGAATAGATGAAAACCCTTATTTGGTTTCTTGCCAATGTTCCATATCTCCCCCTCTCCTTCCAGGGGGGAGGGGGGAGAGTCCGGCATAAATGGTGGTAGAGTAACGGTTAGTCCTCCTCTATGACACGATTTTGCCTGCTCAAGTCAGGTTCGTTCCTGTTGAGCCAATCAGTTGCCTCAGCGGCCGTCTCAAAGAATGCAGCCTGCCCATTGACCACTACCCTCAGCTTAGCTAGATGTAACATGGCATATGTTAGCTGAAGTTGCTGTAGCCTTTTCTTGACCTCTGCAAATTTGGATCTTTTCCGTTGGACCTCTGCAGAGAAGTCTGGGTACAAGGAAATCTTAGTGCCCTGGTATTTGATAGTGCCCTTTTCCCTAGCCAGCCGGAGCACTATATCCCGGTCTTTGTAGTTCAGAAGCTTGGCCAGTATGGATCTTGGAGGATGTCCAGGCGGGAGTGGGCGAGGTGGGGTGTGGTGTGCCCTTTCCACTGCGAATAATGCAGTAAAGGCCTCTTTCCCAAACACCTCCTGTAGCCATTGTTCCACAAAAGCCGTAGGATCTCTCCCCTCTACTTTCTCCGGGAGCCCCACTATACGAACGTTGTTACGTCTCAGCCGATTTTCAATGTCATCTGTTTTGTTGTTGGTCATGGCAAGTCTTTGTGCTCCGAATGATCTAAGGGTTCGATCGGGCTCACGGCGGAGGGTCCCGTCATGCCTGTCAGCTTTTGAGTATAGTATAGCATGTCCTTGGATTGTTGTTCCTTACCCTTGGACGGTTTGAGCTGCTTGCCCCCTTGCTCTTTTCCATGCTGCAGATTCCTCTGTGCACGCTGTGGCTGCGGCTGCGGCTGTGAGGTGTCGGTGCCATCTTGGAATGTCGAGGCCGCCGAGGCCTCGATCCCGTCCTTGCCTTTCCGTGTCATCCGAGCTTCACGACTGCCACCCAGGTGTCCGGGGGTTGT
The DNA here is from genome assembly GCA_018402905.1 of Glandirana rugosa. Lineage (NCBI taxonomy): Eukaryota > Metazoa > Chordata > Amphibia > Anura > Ranidae > Glandirana > Glandirana rugosa. The sequence continues at coordinate 75,685 of BLSH010429415.1, read as the reverse complement.
GAGGAGGTTGATGTGGAGTTTAGTGCCAGATTTCAGGCCGGATCACCGCCGGGGAGCGGATCGTTGCAGGATCAACTACGGGAGCTCCGTGAAGCACGTCTCTTCCCATGCCCAGTCAGGCCGCGCCCCATAGGGCGGTTGTTAACTGGTTAAGTAAATTGGGAATCGTAATTTCGGGTATGGTCAAAAATAGGAGGATATCTTCGGCAAAAGCTGTGATTTTATAGGTTTTATTGGCTATTGTGACTTCTGCAATGTCTGGGTGTGATTAGATACATCTCAAGAAGTATTCAAGCGTTAGGATGAAGATTAACGGTGACAGTGGGCAACCCTGTCTGGTACCACTGCGGATGAAAAATGCACTCAAGAGATGTCCATTGACCTTGACACCGGCTTGTGGGTTGGAGTACAGGCTCAATATGCTAGCTTGCATGAAGGTACCTAAGCCTATCGAGAAAAGAACCACTGCCATATAGTCCCAGGCCACCCTGTTGAATGCCTTTTCTGCATCCATGGAAAGGAAAAAAACCTTCCAATGAGGACTTGGTTAGCCAGTGGTGAATGTTAAGTGCCTTTATTGTATTATCGCGGGCCTCCCTTCCTGACACAAACCTGCCTATTCTTGGGAAATCAAATTTGGTAGAAATGGTAAAAGTCTGTTCGCAAGCATTTTTGCATATATGTTTATGTCCAGGTTTAAAAGTGAAATGGGGCGATAATTTTCAACTTGGGTTGTGTATTTTCCTTTTTTGTGTATCACGGAAATATTGTCTTCGAGTAAGTCTTTTGGAAGATCCTTGCATTGAGCAAGAGAGTTGAATGCTTTCAGGAAGTGTGGGGCGAGGCTCTCCTAGAATATTTTGTAGTATAGCCTAGTGAGACCGTCAGGCCCGTGACTTTTCCCGGGTTTCATGTTTTTTAATACGCTCTGAAGTTCGCTGATCGCCAAAGGTTCGTCTAGGGCTAAAGCTGACTCCGGTGAGAATTTTGGTAAGTTGTGTTGAGAGAAATATTTCTCTATAGCCTGGATACGAGATTGGGGGTTGTAAATAGATAACGTGGACCCAGAGAGGTTGTAAAGTTTAGAATAATAATTGACAAATTGCTGTGCTATTTCTTCAGTTTTGTGTAATTTTTTCCCTTTTTGGTCCCTTTTAGTCATTAGTATGAACTTACGCTTTATTTGTTTACCTAATTCCTCCAGTAGATCACATCTTGCCGAGACCAGTGTTGCGTAGTCTGAAGCAGCTTTGCTTTGCTTATGTGAAGCTTCTAGAGACCGTATTTGTGAGGTCAGAGCTTCTATCTTAGCCTGTTTGTCTTTCTTTATTTGTGTCGTGAGGGAGATACTTTTCCCTCGTATAACGCACTTGTAGGCTAGCCACTGGGTCAAGGGAGAAGTCTCTGGGGGAGGAGTTCAGTGTGAAGTATTCATGCAAAGCATGTTTTATGGTTTAATTATGACTCAGGTCACTTAGCAAGGATGGGTTAAGTCTCCAGATCTTTTTGCTCAATGCTCGGGAATCTCAAAGTCATGGTGATAGGGTGATGGTCTGAGACATACATGGGTTCTATCTGAGCCTTGTGTAAGTATTTAAGGTCTGTTTGTGATATGAACAAATAATAAATGCAAGAGTATTTTCCGTGTGTGTGTGGGGGGGGGGGTGGTGTAGTCTTTTATGTCAGGGTGTAAAGTCCTCCATGAGTTATGTAAGGTCAATAAATTAAGCTGGTTTTTAATTTGTTTTAGCTCCCAATAGGGAATTGACCCAGAGGAGGAATCCAGATGTGGATTGAGAGGGATATTCATATATCCTCCCAGGATTACCATGCCATACCATGGAAAGGAATCAGGAGATCAAAGACATGTCTGATGAAGAAGACCTGATTGACATTTGGGGAGTAGACATTGACAATCGTCACTGGTTTGTCTTATAGAGAACCTTTCACAAATTGATAACGTCCCTCTGGGTACACCAATTGCTCTGAGAAGTGGAAGGGGAGATTATGTGCGAGAAGGATAGCCACACCTTTTGTTTTGTTAGTCGGGGATGAAGCATGAAAAATTTGTGAGAATTTGGTGTTTGTGAATTTAGGTATATTTAGGCCTTTGAAATGAGTCTCTTGAACAAAAGCTACATGTGCTCGAAGTTTGGCTACCTCTCTAAGTACCAGGGATCTCTTCTCAGGGATGTTCAGGCCCCTGGCATTTAGGGATTGTATCTTCAAAGATGAAAAAGTTTGCACTGTGACTTTAATTTGTTGCTAGCAGAAGTGGGGGAGGGAATGGAACTAAGTAGAGGTAATGAAAGGAAGGGAGAGAGGGGGGAAGAGAAGGAGGGGTCCGGGGGAGGGGGGATTATTGACAGGAAGGAGTAGAGGTTGTGGTTGTGGGGGGACTATGGGATTAAGTGGACCGCTATGTAAGCTCTGAACTACAATGGTGATCCTTGAAGAAGTACAGACCGGACAGTGTCCGGGCTGATGTGGGGAGTTGTAGTGATGTGACTAGAGTGGAAAAAAGGTGGCCATCCAATGGGAGGGACACCAATGGGTTAATAATAGTGCTGGTATAGGGCAATACTCTTAATGGAGTTAAGTACAATATGTAGTCAATAGGCCATCTTGGGCTTATAACACCTTATTAACTGCAGGGGCGGGCGGATAGGGGTCGCAGGAGTCGCCATGGCGACCGGGCCCCATGCTGGGGGGGTCGTACCCCGGGCCAGCGGTACCGCTGAGGACGCTGGGGATAGGCGGGCGGGGACGTCAATTATT
>BLSH010429415.1:62465-72599 GCA_018402905.1 Glandirana rugosa | reverse complement strand
AGAGGCATAGGCGGGGGTGTGCTGGGGGGGTGATTAGAGGCATAAGTGGGTGTGCTGGGGGGGTGATTAGAGGCATAAGTGGGTGTGCTAGGGGGTGATTAGAGGCATAAGTGGGTGTGCTGGGGGGTGATTAGAGGCATAAGTGGGTGTGATGGGGGGGTGATTAGAGGCATAAGTGCGTGTGCTGGGGGGGTGATTAGAGGCACAAGTGACTTGCGACCGGGCTCCGAGGAAAGGGCCCTGCCAGGGGGGCCCTTCATGGTTTCTTGAATCGGGGCCCTGAGGATTCTAGTTACGCCACTGATTAACTGTAACATTCACAACATCATTAACAACAGGCAATATAGTATACACAGTTGGTCTCCTTAGCTGAAGCAGGATATCATGGACAATATTCGTATTCAACACAGTGGGGGAATGGGGTTAGCGATCTCTTATGGAGTTCTATGTAGAGTACCAGGCTGTGCAGTATGTTGGTGCTTTCAGCATGGATAGATTTATGCATTGGGGACTAGTCCTGTCTGTGGTGATTATACCTGGGATTTAAAAGTTTGTATACTCTCGGCTCATGAATGCACTAGAGGTTCCATCAACTAGCTTACTGTTTGTGAAAAGTGGATTGCGCCAAAGGCGAGGGCTTCCTCCACAATGCATACACAGATAAATCAAAAATATCTATATTTAAGGATTATTTCAACCATATCATGCAGTGCTACCTATGTCATACAATGCCAGCAGTCATGCAAGGTATATATATTGTTTACTGAGCAGAGGGCTGTGGGGTAAGGGGGATTTCTCCTGTCAGCTTAAGTCATTTCTTCTCTTGCATTACAGAAAGTTTTCCATTGCTTTTGCAGCTTTTTGCTGCTTACGTCTCTGCAGCGTGTATCTCGAGATTGTTGGAATGTCTAAATAATGATCTGGTTCAGACAATTGCTGCATGAGAGATTCTGCGTTGTAAATCGAGTATGTGTCTGTGCCAAGACTTATAACTTATAAGGTATACATGGTGCAGGTTGTCTGGGGAGCTCAGGTATAATGTTTTTTTCAGTTTTATGAAGTCCTTTTGGTTATCTGACAGGGTCAGCCTGGGATGGTAGGTCTAGGTACCATAGTGGGGCCCTCTGTTTATGTCCTTTTCTGAACCCATATATCTTCACTACTGGGTGAGGAACAGTAGTGCATGGTTAGAAGGAGAGTGATTGGCACGTGGCCTAAATTATTTTGTACATGGACTGTGACAGGTCAATCAGTTTATAATGCATTCTCTGCTCAGGTCAGGAGGTCTGGAATGGTAACTGTGATACTCATGAGCCAGTAATATCAAAGTTCAGTTTAAAACCACAGTAGAACACAGCAGTCAAAAGGCTCTGCTAACGGGTGAAGGCGTGTGTAAATGTAAAACAGTATCTATGGGGGGAAATCAGAGGTCAGACGACCATTAACTTGTAACACAGGTGTACTTTACCCTTCTCCCGTAGTCCTTTATAGGGTCTTCAAGGGTTACTTGCTGGTCAGTCTGCTTCGGGTGGATCCTATAGAGCAACTGCTGCATGATGCATGTGTCTGCAATAGAATGGAGTGACATTCAATTGGCGGCATGGTGTTCACTGTTCTATGATGGGTGGAAGTAGTTCCTTCCATATCTCTGGGATGGTGAACTCTTGATACCACTCAGGCACTGGAGTGGATTACATATTAACATGTTTAAAGAATTCAGGTAGGTCCACTGGAGTTTGCAGGGTGAAGGAGCATCCCTGGATTGTTACACAGAGACCAAAGGGGAAGCGCCATTTGTAAACAATGCATCTCTCTTTGAGGGCCGTCAGGATAGGCCGCAATGCTCTCCAGTGGTTTAAAGTGATCTGTGATAAGTCATGAAAGACTTTAACTTCAGCTCCATTAAAAGTGAGTACCTCTTGGTCCCGTGCTCGGATGACAGCTTCTTCATTGAGCTTGTAGTCCATAAAGCAGCACACAATATCTCTCAGTGGATCTCCTTCTCTGCCTCGTGAGCGTAAGGCCCTGTGTGCCTTCTTGAACTCCACCGGCGAGTCATGTGGCCATTCCAAGAGGTTGTTCACTAGTGTTTGCAGGGCCAAGGGGATTTTATTGTGCTCTACTGTCTCTGGGATCCCTCGGATGTGTACGTTTCTCCTTCGTCCCCTATTATCGAGATCCTCTAGCTTCCGCTGCATATCAATCAAGTGGTATTTGTATCGGGCGCCATGCTGCTGGAGCTCTTGGATGTCTGCGTCCCTTTCCACCTCCTCCAAGCGCTTCTCAGTTCCTCCTTCAGCTCCGTTCCACGTCCGATAGAGCACCTTTTATATCCAAGGCTATCAGCTGCAGATCAGCCATCTTTGGTACTTGCTGAATGAGAGAGAGGAGCATGCCTTGGCCAGCTTTCTGCTTGGACTTTTGAGTCCCATCTGATTGTCTGCGCACCATGGCCGTGAGTGAGGAGTGAGAGGTGGAAGCCTCAGTTGCGGAGGGGGGCTGTGTGTGGAAGAGCTACAGGAGATTTTGCATAGTTGTGAGTAGGGGGTGTTAGTGAAGGGTAGCTGACATCCTGTTTTGCCCATCGCTGTGAAAAAGGGGTGCTTTTGAGGTGTTTTGTCCTCCCACTGTGCCAGAACTCCCAGTTTAAGCAGCCATCTTCACTGGGCACCAAACCACGCCCCGTGATCAGCTGACAGTGTGGGGAGTAAAACAGCTGATTATCGATCTTCTGTATACATCACGTGATCAGCTGTCCTTGGCTGACATCTGATCACGTGGTAAGGGGCCGGTATTGGCACCTTACTCCGATCTATGATCAGCCGAGTCTCATTAACTCGGTGAACACAGAGCGTGCCGAGCATGCCCTGCAAGGGACGTGCAGGCAGCTCATGCACGGGAGGACGTCTACATGATGCCTAGGCAAGAAAACATTGATTGCACTACACATGTTACATATTGCTGTGCATGCTGAAGTGAGAGAAATAATTCTAAGCCCAATTATTCACTGTTAACTCCAAACTGACCTGTAGGGGCTTTTAATGCATTGAACAAAAAAAAATATATTAATTTGATATTCATTAATTTTACACCCCTTTCACCAATAATAAAGGGTGGCAATCATTTGAATTCAAATTTTGTTTTTTTGCATTGTATTACAGTTTAGTGATGGTGATAAGCAGTGATGCCTACAGTTCCAACTTGAATTCCACACACTATTCCTTTCTAATTGAAAATTCTCCAATAACCAAGCTCACATCTTGCTATGAGCATTAATTGTTTTGTTACATAAAGGTCCATGGTTATTGACCACTGGAAAAAGGAAATGTTTCCACAATTTCATTCTTTTTGGGATCATAGTGTTTATCAAAGGCCTCAATAATGCTTTTCAGAGTCAGGTTTTCTGTATCATTTTCTCTTAACAACATCTATGAATATTACCTGCCTTTTTTCTAGTTAAGTAATGGGACAACTTTATTTTACATTTCTCATCATTGGGTGCCACTGTGAGATCCAGAGAAAAAAAAAACTGTTCTTTTCAGTGCTTCCATGTTTACGACAGATTAGAAAAACTCACTTCTAGTCTCCTATGGGGGCTTCAGTTCACTCTATGATGTCTTTATATGCACAGTGACACTTATAGTTGCTGTGGCTTTATCTTCAACTGCAGGCTTTTTTTGTATCGCTGGTATACAGCTGCCATCATGTTTAAATCATTACTCTTTCTTATAATTGTTGACACACATGGTAGTGCATAGACAAAGTGTTTTATTAATGTGCAAAATATGTGTAGCAGGGGGCCCACTTTGCTGCCCGTTACTTCTGAAGTTTGCCAGGAGACCGCTGTAAATACACAGGCTCTTTTAGTAGGCAGAGATGTGTCTGTCAGCCCCTGGGTGAAATCACCCCCCCCCCCCTGTTTTGCAGACTGAACTCAATGTAAGCTGTGTAAAAGACACAGGAGGATCGGATTACACTGGCTTCCCTGGTATGCTTCTATGTGGATAAGGAGGCTTTTAAAAGCAGCAGGACCAGAGGGATTCCTGGGAGCCACAAAGGACTCTGGAATATGAAGTCCCCTGAGAGAGCTGCTCCATTGACTTTTAAAGGCACAGAACTACAAATCCCAGGGGGCTCTGCAGGAAGGCTGGGGAGTTCTCCACGAGGGGGAGAAGGAGACAGATGTGACCTGAGAGGCTGCTGTTAACCACAGAGGGGAATCATCCTGCCGCAGTTCCAGAGGTCGGTGTGCTGATCCTGCTACAGCTCCAGGGGTCAGACGGTGACGGACATCCTATCTGAGAGGGATCCCACAGGCGTTCCTGAGGAAATGGGTCGATCCGGTTACAAGGGGACCAGTCGGGCCAGTTGGGGAACCTATCTCTTGATCCTTTGGTTATAGGATGGGTGAGCGGGCGCTTTGCCCATCTATAAAGGCACAGTAGTAAGGCTACATTGCCTCACCAGTGCCCACATTGGTAGGAACACTCGCACCATGCTGAACGGTCACTACATTACACTTTGCCTACCAAGATACTGCTAGCATCCTATACTCCACTTTGCCTTACCAAGATACTTACAAGTACCCATTTGTTAATCCTGCTCAACAGGACACCAAGGGCACCAACACCAGGCTAGTCGAAGATCTTCGATATCTCCATTGTAAGGACTCTCATTGTTACTTCCCTGGTATCAGTGATTTAGTGATTTGTGGCCTATTACCTCACATGTTCACTGCCTGGGTCTGTGATTTCAGGATTTGAGGGAAACGGACTGCCTGTTGTCAAGTCAGATCAGTTCCCCTTTATGCCTGAGTGCATAGGCCACTTTAAAGTCATTTAAGCCATTTGATTGTATTATTTTGAAGTCTGCCATTTTGACACTTGGATATCAGTATATAGTTTGTTTGATTGTGGGAAGTCTCTCAGTAAACAAACTTCCTGTTCACTACATTTGTGTCTGTTTTACTGTGCATTGCAATTACACTGTTGCTGGGTGTGCCACAGGGGTTGGGACAGTTATTTGGGGTTGAGAAGCAGAGGCCCGGGAACAAATACAAATTTCATTAGCAGCTCCTTCGGGGGTACCGCTACATGTGGGGGCTCGTCCATCCGGGATATTTCCCCTACTCTGCAATCAACTCCCTTAGTCACCATCCCTACAGGCATCAAGATGGATCCTGCTGCTGCGTTCCGTTGGTGTGGTGAAGAAGGCATCTGCTTGGAGATGAGTGTGGAAATCAATCTCCCTGGGGAGGAAGAGCAAATCAGTCAGGCAGTGAAGACAGTGGCCCCAGATAAGAAATCATGGGTGATTGATGTCAGGAAAGACCACGGGACCTCTCGCACTTATGCACTGTTAATATGGAAAAAAGAAGCCCCTGAGCACTTCCAAGGCACCAATGTACAATTGGCCAACAAAACAGAACTCTGTATAATCCACCCTAAGACAGAAGAAGAGGGCCCTACCAGTTACAGACAAGCTGCGGAAACAGAGGAAGAGGTCCTCTCCCCTACACCCCTGGCCACCATTGGTCCAGAATTTTTCACTGCCATGGGAGAATGCATATCAAAATGCCAGAAGGGCAACCCAGTATGTTCAGGGGCTGGATATCGGAAGCTGAGGATTTTCTCTGGAACACATGACATTTGGATGGAACAGGCCATGCAAGCACTAGAAGAGTGGGACCTGCCAGAGGCCCAAAAGAAGCAACGAATCAGTGAGAGTTTGCGAGGGGCTGCTGCTGAGGCTATCCGGGACTTGAGATTCAGCAACACGACCTGTACAGCTTATGACTACCTGGCCATGTTACAGGAGGGGTTTAGGCAGACAGAGAAGGCAGCTGACCTGATCTATCAGTTTGAACATGCCCATCAATGCCAAGGTGAACGCCTGTCTGAATACATCAGACGGCTGAACAAGATGCTATACCAGATTGTACTAAAGAAGGGAATGATGCCTTCTGCCATAAACCAGGCCCGGATACAACAAATTCTAAAGGGGGCCCTATGCTCTGACCCAGTCTGGCTTCAGCTGAAGACCTCTGTGGGTGTTATGTCCCTAAAATACCCAGAACTAATCAATATAGTGAGAGAAAGAAGAGGCCATGTTCCAGGACAAATGAGTAGCAGTTTGCCCAACCTCTGCACCACTGGCTGAAGTCGGGTCTGTGGGGGTAGTGGAACAACACTCTGAAATAGCCTCCCTGAAGTCTCAGATGGCACAGGTAATGGAGACGATGACCTTACTGGCAGCAAAAATTACCAAGACAGCGGATGAGAGTGTCACGGAAACAAGCGTGCCCCAGATTCCATCGACTGCCTCTGGGGGGAGGGCAAAAGACTAATAAAGCGTGCTTTAACTGTGGAGGATTGGGACACTATAGATGAGTGTGCCCAAACCCAGAGAAGCCTGAAGTATAGCGCCAGAAGCCGGCGTAAAACTTCAGAGGATCCCGGTGAAGGAGCCAACTGGGTGTCCATCTTCAATAGCTAGCTCCAAAGTTAAAGACGCAAAGAGACAGCAGTGGGGGTCCAAACCCTTTAAGAGGGCCCCCGTTGTTGCCTCCGAGTGACCCAGTGTCCCGTCACCCTTGACACAAGCTGACTGGCTTCAGAGAATCAATGCATACCGAACTCCCAGAACTCAGCCAAGGCAAAAACCGGGTAAAAAAAACCCGCAAGAAAGGAGTGCGGATACAAGACAATGAACAGGCCAAGGCCACTGTATCCTCAAAGTTCCCACGCAAGCTAGTGGGACCTTCAACTATTGTACCCATCCAAGCTGAGGGAATCTACACCAAGGCCCTTTTAGATACTGAAGCTCAAGTGACCCTCCTTTACTGAGACTTTTATGACTGGCATCTCAACCACCTGCCATTGCAAAATTTAGAAGAGCTGAAGATATGGAGCATTAGAACTTCCCCTACGATAGCTACCTGCCAGTTAAGTTGACTTTTGATCCCTCTGTAGCTGGAAAGGCCGAGACCTTTGATACTTTGGTGGTGGTCTGTCCCCACCCACCAAGGGCCAGTAAGAGTTCTCTAATGATCCGGACTAATACTGACCTCGTCAGGAGGCTGTTGACATCTCTTGTCCTAGAGACTAACACCACAACTACTAATGTGCATCCTATGCTGAGACAAGCCTACCGGCGCCTAGTACAGGAGAAGAAGGTCTCAGCCAAGGGGGTAGGAAAGGTGTGGCGCCTGGATCAGAGTGAGAAGGTACTACAGCCCAAGGAAGTTGTTTGCCTACCAGCACTTGTAAGGCTCAATTGGGAGCAACAAGGCCCTTTCCTGGTCCTTGAAGCGGGCAGCCAAAGAACCGATACTGGAGTGGCAATAATTCCAGAAGTGGTTTCAACCAGGGCGTTACAAAGAAACCGTGGCATCAGGACTCTAGGACATTTTAGTGGTTGGCTCTGTGACCTCTGTGAGGTCAAAGTGGTGAAGTGAGAGGTTTGTGCATCAGGTGGTGGATATTGTAGAACCACTACGGCACTAAGTGTTGAGATCTGACACCATCACTGCAGCTATCCCTCTCTACTCATTCTTCTGAATATATGGACTGATTTCTGATATCAATACATTTTATTGGTGCTGCACTGTATTTGTTTATTATTACCTATGAAGTTTTAGAGAATTTCCTTTTAGTGTATAGCTGCCTGTCTTAATAGATTATAAGTGGTCAGCGCTGAATATTTCTGCTATTTTATTGCCGCTAGTAGTATCACAATCATATGAATGATCATATACTGTTCCTATACATTTACCCTATACAACTTACATGTCGGTACAGACACTCTATGACATATAAGTCAAACAGACTTTATCTTTCAGAATGCATCAATGTTTTGATTGCGAGATGGTGGCTAGTTGTTATGCTTTTCTTAGACCCTTTCTACTTCATAAGACTTTACTAAAATGTTTACAATCCTGTAAACATACTGTTAGTAACAATGATAGTACATCATTTATCAATAACCTATTGATTGTCCATAAATACTACTTACAAAAGTTTGAATCATAATCATGTTTGCACAGAACCCTGTTTGAACACACTGAACCCCTGGGGGCCTGTGGGGGGCAAGAAAAGGTCTAGCAGACCCTATCATTCCAGTAGAGACTACAAAAGAACATCTGACCTCGCAAATGCGCTTCTGGAAAAATGGTCAAACATTCCCATAGACCTACACCTAAACCTTGTGGACATCTTTCCCAGAAGAGATGAAGCAGTTATAGCTGCAAAGGATGGGCAAACTCAACATTGAACCCTACAGACTAAGACTGGGGTGCCATTAAAGTTCATGTGTGTGTAAATGCACGCGTCCCAATACTTTTAGTAATATACTGTATATATAGCCAGGTTAAAAGCAATATAGGTGCTGTTGAAAACTACTTATGTGTTACATAACAAAGTGGAGATTAAAGTGTTACTAAACCCAGGACCCTGAATTCACTATATCTGGTCTTCCACAGTACACAGAACATGGAGATGCAATAGTTTTAGTAAATATAAATTGCTAAATGCCTTTTCTCATCAGCAGTTAGAGCAGTCTATTGGCTTGTATCAGTGTCTGGTTAAAGCTTGTAGGAGGAGTTTTCATTTTCCCCTGATTGTCCTATAAGGCTGCAGTACCCCTGGCCCTTTGTCTGGACAGTGCTGATTGGCCCTGTGCACTCTCCCAAGAAAATAAAAAAAACTCTCTAGCAATACACACCAAACTGAGCATGAGCACCTTGTCCCCTAATGCTCTGTTCTATCAGGAGATGGATTGGAATCAGTGAAAGAAGAGGAGAATTAGAGAGACAGGATTACACAGCCTTTATACACAATGCAGAGGATTAACCCCTTAGGTTCCACAGTGAATATAACAAGCATGCTTTACTGCATATACAGGCTGATTTTACTGTTGTGGGCTTAGTAACACTTTAAATATACATCCTTATTTTCCTTATAGGGATATGTATTTGAATAATTTCACATACAGCATTCCTATAAGTGCCACTTTTCTTCACTTTCCCTGCTTCCCCAAGGCAGAGCAGGAGAACAACCTCCCGGTCAATGGGACTCAAACTATGAATTTACAAACTGACTTCACTACCTCCCACAGATTTCCATTATCCTCCCAATAATGTCCATACCAACGAAAAGCATTTGTAGGAGCAAGTGATAATAGCGTCAACCCGCATGAGTGGAGCCACGCATGAACCAAAGCTATAGTGTTGTGCAGCTCTGATGAATACTAAGCTCTTACACCTGAGTGCTGGGTTGATCACTGTACTTTGTAAGTGGATTGATTTGTTTTAATCATATGTTTGAAATAAACGGCTTTATGTTATGGGGATTCTTCTTGTCTTTTTGCCTTCCATTTAAATAGTGGGTTTGGTGGAGATCTGAGGTGGACAATGCTGGGATTGTCTGAAAAGCTTATATATGCTTTTGACCTCCTTATAAGATAAGGGGTCCAAAGGGATTTAGTGAGATCATTGTACATAAGGTGTTGGAAAAACACAAGAGGAAGAAAACACACAATATTTTGGCATTTGACACTTTAGTTTTGCATTTTATTTGGATGAATGGCACAAGTAGACTTAGTAGAGATTTTTGCACTGTCACTCTTTGACAATTTTTGGAGCACCTCCTGATTGTAGTACTGGTTTCCATGGTCATTATATAAGGAGAAGAGGTTTATGCACCGAACATACAATGTTGTGTATCATTTATTTATTGTATATTTGCACTCTTAATGCTGTATAGGAGTGAAATCATTTTTGTATACATAGCAGCAGATGGTTATATTAGAGTGAGATAATGAGTACAGATTCATTGTATACAATTGTTCAAAACGAGAAGTTGAACCTTGCAGTGAGGAAGGGCACCCACAGCAAGGATATCATTTTTGTCAATGGAATTCAACTTTAAAGTCCCTGGAGAGCGCCACACATTCTGCATGTTTTTTTTGGTGGTCCAAACTAGAAGCTAGTCATATAGTCATGTTGAAAAAAGAGACATAAGTCCATGAGGTTAAAAAAAAGGCAAAAAGTAAAAGTAAAAATCTTGCATCCTCAGAACTACTGATATACTGATCGAAGATCAAACCTGGTGGTTTTTTTTGTACGTCTTACACACC
>BLSH010429415.1:47169-60630 GCA_018402905.1 Glandirana rugosa | reverse complement strand
TTTTTTTTTTTAATGAAACTATTATTTTATATCTTCTTTGTTTGTTTTTTTTGTTTTTTTTACCAAGCATTGTAAGCAACTGAATTTTTCTTTATATCAGCCTCTTGCATTGGGATAGGGAGAAGCAGTACAATGAGAAAACAATTTGTTCTGCAGTAATCATGTGCTAATTAAAGCCTTGTACATACACGCAGATTGTTGGCCAACCGAACGTCCAACTTTTGTCCAAATTGGCCGTTGGTGGTTTTGTCTAGCGTACTGACATGAGTCAAATAATCGGCCAACAAAACCAAACATAGTGTAGCGCCCTCCTAGTTTGTGTACTAGTGAGTGTATATAGTTTTTGTCTCTCTCTGCTTAACAGGAGAGCTGACAGGTACATTTGTGTGCTGTCTGCTTATGAGAGAGCCTGATTTGAGTAAGGTCTGCTCAGTGTGCTCTGGTGCTTTTTCATATGGTCTGGAGATGTTTTACCCTGTAAAGTAGTACGGTTCCCTATTGGACAGAGGGAGAAAACCTCAGCCAGTGATGGCAGGTGTATTTGGAGATGGTTCTGACCAGCTAGCAGGGGAGTGGTGCCCCACTGCATCTTGGGTGAACACCTTCATATGAAAGGGAGCATATGGGCTCAAGGTTAGGAGTTCCAGCCCACCCAAGCCTGAGGGGTAAGGCGTGTGTTCAGCTCCTGGTTGCTAGGCCTGGGGGCCAAGCCAGGAGGCTGGAGATGCTGGGTCTGGTCGAGGCCTAGCTGAAAATGCTGAAGCTGCAACCCACAGTTCTTTGGAAGCTGACAGAGGGAGGACGTCCTTGGATTCGGTCTGATACTGCAGTGGCAAAGTGTCGCTTGGAGGTTGGCAGAAAGGGTTACCGACTGTCCCATGACATGGTGTGAGTACAGATCTGTGAGAGGATCCTTGAGACTGTGCTGGAATTTCCCCTGCCCTCATATTAGCTTAATTGGGTGTGCTAGCTAGAAAGGAGACACTAGAGAGTGTCCTGAAGAACAGAGTCCAGCTTCTGTCCTTACTGCTTAACAAGGGACCTGTTCTACTAAAGTCATCCTGCCATAAAGTGCCTTTGGTAGTTTGCTACACTGAGTTAGAAAGGAGACACTGGCTAGTGTCTTGAAGAAACAAAGTCTGGCATGTCCTTTGTTGCTTAAAGATGGACTTGTTTCACTGGAGTCAGTCTGCTGTGTGAAGCCACTGAACGCCTGCTATACAGGGCTAGAAAGAATTTGTCCTAAGTTACAGTCAGTTAACTTGGAGTATCCCATACCTATGGTCAAAAGGCTAGAGGCCTGCAAAAGGAAGCAAAATGGGGGTAAGAATAGGACAAGTGCCATGCAAACAAATGTTGATAGGGAAATAACAGGAGGTGGATGTGGAGTAGGAGGTTGAGGAGGCGGTGACCGTGGCGGTTTAGGTGGAAGTGGAGGAGGAGGTAGCCAACACTGTTTTTTGTTTTTTTTTCTAATTGGGGTAGCTCCCAAAATATTGAAACATATAAAATAAAAGGGGGGGCGTGGCAGGCTAGCACTGAAGACGGACGCACACGAGTGAGCTCCGCTCTCCTCACGCCGATTACAGCAACAAAGTAGCAGGGAAAAGGGCCGGATTGTACCCATACACATCACCGAGCCTCGTGAGATCATCGGGTAACGATGTCCAAGCGGAGGAAGGAGAATCGACCGATCCAACGTTTGACTGACTTCTACCCGCTGAGTCACAGCATGGGTAAGCAAGATGGCGCCGGCTCCCAATGACCGTCCCGCTCTCGCTCGCACCCAAATGCACCGGGCCTTCACCTCTGCAGGGGGAGATAACTCATCTCCCCCTCCCTCTCCCACCACTAGGAGCCCTGCAAAAGCTTTATCCAGCCACAGACCAGGCAGTTACAGAGACCACAATGAAAAATATGCTAATGTCTTTGAGAAGCTCACTGCTGACTTTAATGACATGATCGCACCACTACATGACACGATCCAAGACCATGCTGACAGAATTAATCATTTGGAGTCTAAAATGGTGGAACTATACACGGCCCACAACGACCTTATAGACGCTCATGCAGACCAGGAGATGGAAGTTCAGAGGCTCCAAAACAAAATCGCAGACCTCGAGAAAAGCTCGAGGAGGAATAATATTAAATTTAGGGGCATCCCAGAATCCATCCCTCCCAGCGACCTAACCAACTGTGTGCAATAACTTATGAAAGCACTCGTACCGACCTTATCGGATATAGAGCTCTGCGTGGACAGAGCCCATCGTATACCCAAACCAAAATTCCTCCCGGACACTGCACCCAGGGATACCTTGGTACGTATTCACTACTACCACGCTAAAGAGTGTGTCATGGTGGCTGCCAAAGCAGTGCCCAGAAGGCACTGCACTATCTAACAATACCCCCTACCTAGTAGTAGCAGCTTTGCTGCCCATTTGCCTGAACTATGCCAGGCTTTTTTTATATGTTTTTGTTCTTTGTTCTAATGTTTGACTTCTTCTGTCACCTCTTTAAGCTTCCCTATTCCCCCTTCTCTCCCTGCCGGAGGATCGGTCAGCCTGCTGGAACTACAATGGCCAAAGATGCACGAGGAACTATCTCCCATACGGTCTACAGGGGTACGAGAAGAGATATCCCTGCATCATCGGTACCAGAACATATAAACCCTTTACCTGGTATGAGCTCTCTGTTTATCTGTTCACACATCACTCAAGCAGCAAGTATCCAAGCATTAACAACAAAGTTCAATGCCACTGAAATTTATGTCCTTGAACGTTAAGGGCCTAAATAGCCCCTACAAGAGAACAGCACTTCTTAAAGAGGCCAATCTCTTAAAGGCTTCTATCCTTTTCATTCAGGAGTCACATTTTGCTGCTAGCAAGTGTCCCCACATAAAGTTAAGCCACTTCCCTCACCTTTATATGGCAAACGGCCCAAAGAAAACGTGTGGAGTACTCATCGCCATTAGAGACTTAAATTTCGATATATCCACTCGATTCTCGACCCTCAGGGGCGATATGTGATACTAAACTGTGAACTAAATGGGACAATCTTGAACCTAGTGAATCTTTATCCACCCAATACAAAGCAGCGCAGGTTCCTTACCCCACTACTGAGGAAAGTTAAAGACAACTTACAAGGCACACCGGTTATCGGAGGAGACTTTAACACGATTCTCCAACCTACCATGGATTCTACCTTGCTCCATAGGAGACCTGTACACTCTATAGATCCCCTTCTCCAAGAGTATGAACTATTTGATGTGTGGCGTTGCTATCATGGATCTGAAAGAGACTTCACCTTTTTATCTACAGCTCACGCCTCATATTCACGGATAGACTATTTTTTGCTAACAAAACATGTTCTTCCACACGTTCTGAGAACTGATATTGGCACCATTTCTTGGTCAGATCATCCACCTATCACAGTGCAGCTTGAAGATTCATTTCGCGATACTCCCCCACCACTGTGGAGATTGGATCCTTCAATCCTAGCGGATGAGAAATGGTCCCAATTAATCAAACAGAAACACACAGAGTTCCTCCTGCATAATAATGTGCCAGGCGTAAATAGATGTATCCTTTGGGGTGCTTATAAGGCCTATATGAGGGGGGTACTGATAAAAATTTCTTCCACTATCAGGAGGCAGAGGAGAGGGCAAATAGAGGAGACCTTACACTCTATTACCTTAAAAGAAAAAGCAAACAAAGAGAACTCATCACCGCACCTCACCCAGCAAATTCTAATGGAAAGAGACAAGCTACGTTCACTTCTCCTGTCTAAATTTGAGTCCCACCTCCGGTACCTCAAAGCCACCACCTACAACCTTCATAACAAGGCCGGTGCATGGCTAGCCAAAAGAGTCAAACAACAACAGGCCAAGAAACATATTCAATCGCTAGTACACCCCACCTCTAATAAAATTTGTCTGACCCCAAGGAAATAGCTGATGGCTTTGCTGATTACTACCAAACCCTTTATGATTCAGCGAGTGATAGCTCTACAGTACAAACCTCCACAGAGGCCATAAAGACCTTTTTATTGGCTATTAATCTACCAAGCCTGAGCCCTGAGCAGCTCAAGGAGATGTCAGCTCCCTTTACCCCCAGGGAAATTGAAGCCACAATAAAAACCCTGCCTAAAAAAAAATCACCAGGAGAAGATGGGTTCTCTAACGAATACTTTAAATTCCTAGCACCCGAGATCTCCTCTCACCTCTGTGAGGTCTTTGCTGTTGCCTCCTCCTCCGGCTCCTTTCCGCAAGATATGTTAAGATCTGTGATTGTTACTATACCCAAACCAAACAAAGATCCTTCTAGCCCAAAAAGGTATAGACCTATATCCCTAATAAATACTGACATAAAAAATTTCGCTAAACTCCTTGCCCTTAGACTTCAAAAAGTTTTACCCACGCTTATTCACCCCGGACCAAATGGGCTTTATACCGGGCCGCCAAGCGTCAGATGGTACGAGGCGGTTGATAAATATCATTTCCCGGTAGGACTCTCTCGAACGCCTTCTCTGCTCCTTTCCCTGGACGCGGAGAAGGCGTTCGACAGGGTACATTGGGGATATCTAAGGCAGGTGCTCGTGAAATTCGGAATATTGGGATGGATGCAGTCAACAATCCTAGCCCTCTATTCCAACCCCTCAGCCAAAGTTTTGATATCTGGCCTATTCTCCAAACAAATCAAAATAACCAACGGGACTAGGCAGGGATGTCCACTATCCCCTGCCATATTTGCCCTCCTTATGGAACCGCTAGCAGAAGCTATTAGAACCCACCGAAAAATTCACGGACCGTCCCTCCCTGGCAGAGAGCAAAAGATAAGTCTATTTGCAGACAATGTCATGATTATCCTGACTAAACCCAAAGCATCGTTACGGGAACTGCAACCTCTATTACGAGTGTTTAGCGAGGTCTCTTATTATAAACTTAATGCCACTAAATCTCAACTAATGGGCATACACATCCCACGAGCCATTAAAAAAGACATAATCAAGGAATATCCATTTGCCCTGGCCACCCACTCACTGACATATCTAGGAATTAAACTGACTCCAACCACATCCCAATTATATAAGGAAAACTACCTACCCTTTCTAAATTCACTACCCCAGCTCTTGGCCCAACTGCGCACACAAACTCTCTCCACCGCAGGCAGGATAGCAACTTTGAAAATGTTGATAGTTCCTAAACTCTTATATTTATTCTGCACGCTCATAATTCCGATATCCCAAAGATTTCTAGATTCCATGCAAAAGCTCCTCACTCAATTGATGTGGGCTAACAAAGCCCCCAGATGTGCATCCCATATCCTGATGCGCCAGAGGGCAAACGGTGGAATGGGCACACCAAATGTATCCACTTACTACAAATCGTGCGTGTTAGATCAGCTTAAGCATTGGTGGAACCCCCTTTCTACCAAGCAGTGGGTGCAGTTGGAAGCTCAAAATGTTCCTAATGGAGACCTTCGCACCACCCTCTTGGCCCTTAAAATGGGCGCCCCACTTCCAATCTCATCTACTCCAACAGTGCAAGCCTCAGTAAGAATCTGGAAGGAATCCTCCTTCCAGATGAGCCCTGGGGAGTCTCTTTCAAATGTACCCACTCCTATCTCAGTAGTACAACATTTCATCGCAGATATCAACACCCAAGTATGGCAAAACAGAGGAATAACCTCTATGACTGACCTATATCACGGCACAGAAATGCGATCGTTTGAATCTCTCCAACAACACTTTAACATCCCTAAAGCAATGCAGTTTCAATTGCTAAGAATACACTCACTCCTTCGCAAGGTCCCACTCCCGGCAAACGTACCACTCCTTACAGAAATATATACATTCCTCTCGGCGGACAACTCTCCCAAAAAGGGCATTACTCTATTTTACAAAAAATTGCACCCCTATGGTGACTTTGAGAAGGCTCACACCATACTAAAATGGGAAAAAACTTTAGGTATAACCTTTCACGATTCTCTATGGAAGCAAGCCATAACTATTATCCACATAGCGACTAAATGTGTGAACCATTGGGACAGCTATCAAAAAGTTTTACATTTTTGGTATCTGACCTCTTTCAAACTCTCTAAGATCTACCCCTCCCATTCTAATCTATGTTGGCGGAAATGTGGCGAAGTAGGCACGCTTTACCACACCCTGTGTGCCTGTATCTCTATTAGGTCCTTCTGGAATAAAATCTTCGCTATATTGTCAGAAATCTTAGACCAGTCGATCACACCCTGCCCAGAGATGGCCCTTCTCCACTTGAATATTAACTCACTCCTCCCCAAACATCGAGTATTAGCTACACAATTGTTCTTGGTAGCAAAAATTACAATCACTAGGAACTGGAAATCTCCTGATCCCCCCTCCTATAAGGAGGTTATCCAAACCCTCAATCACCAATGCGATATGGAAAAAATCGAAGCGTCTACACTATTCAACCGTTCAAAATTTGATTGTAACTGGGAACCATGGCTAAAGAGCCCCAGATGTACCATTAAATCACACTAACCCCCATAAATCGAATCCAGCAGTCTGACCCCCCCTTTTCTCTATCTCTGTCCCTTCCTCCATCTGTCCCCCCTCTTTTCTACTGTCACAACACTTATCAGTTACCAACCTATACAGAGAGTACCTACACCCTGATACTTCCCTTAGATCGCATCGTCCTCCAATGAGTAACCAAACCTAGGTACTAAGCCCATCCTAAGGTTTTCCAGCCCGGACACAGCAGGTTCCCATTAGGGGTGCCCGGAATTAAGACTCATACACTAGTTACTAGAAGGATGAGGACCTTGTACCATAGGTGAAATTGAAGCCTCTAACAATGGATATATGACGATATGTAATTGCATTGTATATGATCACTGTTTACTTATGCAATTTAAGCGTACTCTTTGCTTTGTTCCTGCACTATATTCTGTATTATTATACAAAACTTCAATAAAAACCATTTGAAATAAAAAAAAAAGGAATAAGTTCACTGAAGTATACCAATGGCTATGTGAGGCCGGTATAAAAGTCTACATTGCACAAGGTACAGACAAGTCTTGTGGGATCCATGCCTGGTTCATTTTAATAAAGGTTAGCTTGTCCACGTTGGCTGTGGACAGGCGGCTGCTCTTATCTGTGATAACGCCCCCTGCCATGCTAAACACACGTTCAGACAATACACTGGCTGCAGGGCAGGCCAGCACCTCCAAGGCATAAAGGGCAAGCTCAGGCCATGTGCCCAATTTGGAGACCCAGAAGTTGAATGGGGCAGACCCATCAGCCAGTACGTGTAGGCGTGTGCACACATACTGTTCCACCAAATGCTGCCTCCTGCTAAGACCTTGCTGGTGGTGCTGTTTGTTGTGGCGTGCTGCTGGCAAAGCTTTTCCACATTTTGGCCATGCTAACCCTACCTTCTGAGGTGCTGACGGTGCCACAGCTGCATTGGCAACCTCTTCCTCCTCCTCTGCCTTTGCCTTGTGCTTCCACTGAGCCCCCGGTGCCATTTGGGAATGCCCTCAGCAGCGCATCTACCAGTGTGCGTTTGTAGTCACGCATCTTCTGATCACGCTCCAGTGAGGGATTTAAGGATGGCACGTTGTCCTTGTAATGAAGATCCAGCAGGGTGGCCACCCACTAATCAGCACAAGTTAGAATGTGGGCAACTCGGCTGTCGTTGCGCAGGCACTGCAGTATGTAGTTGCTCATGTGTGCCAGGCTGCCCAGAGGCAAAGACAAGCTGTCCTCTGTGGGAGGTGTATCACCTGTGTCTTCCGTATCCCCCCAGCCATGCCCCAGTGATGCCCACGAGCTGCGTTGGGTGCCACCCTGCTGCAAACACGGTTCCTCCTCCTCCCCATCATCCTCGTCCTCCTCATCCTCCAGAACTGTGCCCTGGCTTGAAAATGTTTTACCTGGCCTATGCTGGTGCAGGAACCCACCCTCCGAGCCACTTGGCAATGACTGGTCTGATAACCGTGGAAATTACCACTCTTCCTCCTCCTCTTCCTCCTGTGCCACATCCTCTTCCATTATCGCCCAAAGTGTTTTTTCAAGGAGACATAGAAGTGGGATAGCAATGCTGAGAACAGTGTCATCGGCACTGGCCATGTTGGTGGAGTACTCAAAACACCGCAATATGGTACACAGGTCTCGCATGGAGGCCCACTCGTTGGTGGTGAAGTGGTGCTGTTCCGCAGAGAGACTGACCTGTGTGTGATGCAGCTGAAGATCCACTATTGCCTGCTGCTGCTCGCACAGTCTCTCCAGCATGTGCAAGGTGCAGTTCCACGTTGTGGGCATGTCACAAAGGAGGCGGTGAGCGGGAAGGCTGAAGTTCCGCTGCTGCGCAGACAGGCGAGCAGCAGCAGGGGAGAATGCCGAAAGCGCGTACTGACGGCCTGCACTTTCTGCAGCAGCTCTGACATATCCAGGTAGTTTTTTTTTTTAATTTCTGCACCACCAAATTCAGCACATGCGCCAGGCAAGGGATGTGCGTCAAACGGGCTAGAGACAGAGCTGCTACGAGATTTCGCCCATTGTCGCACACCACCAGGCTGGGCTTGACGCTCAGTGGCAACAGCCACTCATTGGTCTGTTGTTCAATGCCTGTCCACAGCTCCTGCGTAGTGTGGGGTTTATCCCCCAAACATATCAGTTTTAAAACAGCCTGCTGTCATTTCCCCCTGGATGTGTTGAAGTTGGTGGAGAAGGTGTTACGCTGACCGGATGAGGAGGTGGTAGAGGAGCAGGAAGCGGAGTAGGAGGAGGAGGCAACAGGAGGCAAAGAGAGATGCCCTGCAATCCTCAGTGGCGGAAGGACATGCACCAAACTGCTATCCGCCTCAGGCCCACTAGCCACTACATTTGCCCAGTGTGCAGTTAGTGAGATATAGTGTCCCTGCCCGTGCTTACTGGTCCACGTATCAGTGGTTATGTGGACCTTGCCACAGATGGCGTTGCGCAGTGCACACTTGATCTTGTCACCGACTTGTTTGTGCAGGGAAGGGATGGCTCGCCTGGAAAAGTAGTGGCAGCTGGGAACCACGTACTGTGGGACAGCTACCACCATCAGGTTTTTAAAAATGTTCGTGTCCACCAGACGAAATGACAGCATTTCAAAGGCCAGGAATTTTGAAATGCTGGCATTCAGGGCCAGGGATTGCGAGTGGGTAGGGGGGTACTTCCTCTTTCTCTTCAGTGTTTGGGAGATGGACAGCTGTAAGCTTCCATGGGACCATGAGGAAATGCTTGGGGACGGTGGCGGACATGGGGGCGTTGCTGTCACATCGTCTGTTTGCTGGGTGGCAGGTGACACTGGCACTGTAGAGGTGGAGGAAGAGGCCGAGGCAGCAGCAGAAGAGGAAGCAGGAGGAGCCCGAGACCTTTCTTGGATTTTGAGGTGCTTATTCCACTGCAGCTCATGCTTTGCATGTAGATGCCTGGTCATGCAGGTTGTGCTCAGGTATAGAACATTTATGCCTCGCTTCAGGCTCTGATTGCACAGTGTGCAAACCACTCGTGTCTTGTCGTCGGCACATTGTCTGAAGAACTGCCACGCCAGGGAACTCCTTTGAGCCGCCTTTTGGTGTGCTAGGTCCCTGGGTGCGGTGTGTATTAGCAGGCGTACTGTCAATGGGACGCTCGCTCCGCTTTTGCAACCTGCTTCCTCTTTTGCTGTGCTGGTGCCTCTGTGCGACCACCACCTCTTCCTCCAAATTGCACACGTCACTCGCATGACCCTCATTCCATGTGGGGTCTAGGACCTCATCATCCTCCTCTGAAGCAGTTGGCACCTGTGTTTCGTCATTATCAGAGACGTGCTGCGCTGGTGTTTCCATGTCCTCATCTTGAAACAGAAGTGGTTGGGCACCGGTGCACTCAATGTCTTCCACTTCTGGGGCAGGGCTATGTGGATGGCCCACGGAAAGCACACCAGCAGAGTCATCAAAAAGCATAAGAGACTGCTGCATGACTTGGGGCTCAGACAGCTTGGCTGATTTACAAGGCTATGAGGTGAAAGACAGATGGCCATGGGGTTCAGGTGCCAACTTTGTGCTTTCAGCAAGGGACCGGGTGGGAGACAATGTGAAGGAACTGGAGGCATTGTCAGCCACCCAATCTACTATCCCCTGTACTTGTTCTGGCCTCACCATTCGTTGAGCGACATTCGGGCCTACCATATAACGTTGAAGGTTCTGTCGGCTACTCGCACCTGAAGAAGGTGTTTCACTTGTGCGTGCAGCTGGCACAAATCGACCACGTCCTCTCCTTGCAACAGGAACTTCACCAACACCATCAACACCAGCAGCATCAGCAGAACCACGACCATGTCCCTTATTTGACGCTCTCCTCATTCTGGCCACAAATGTACTATGTAGCACTATTTATTAATACAAAAAAAAAGAATAATAAATTCTTCATGTTTTTTTTTTGGAAAACAACAACATAGACGCACTTTTTATTTTTGTGCAAGAAATGTACCACTCACACCAACAGCAGGAACCTCTCCCTACACCAGTATGATATGATTTTAGAACATTAATCTGTCCCTCACAGCAGCAGCAGGAACCTCTCCCTATAGCACTAGGAGAGTATTTTAGAACAATAATCTGTTCCTCACACTCTAGCAGTATATGATGATTTTAGAACAATAATCTGTCCCTTACAGCACCAGCAGGAACCTCTCCCTATAGCACTAGGAGATGATTTGAGAACAATAATCTGTCCCTCACAGCACCAGCAGGAACCTCTACCTCCAGCAGTATGTGATGATTTTAGAACAATAATCTGTCCCTCACAGCACCAGCATGAACCTCTCCCTCTAGCAGTATGTGATGATTTTAGCACAATAATCTGTCCCTTACAGCACCAGCAGGAACCTCTCCCTACAGAACTAGTAGATTATTTTAGAACAATAATCTGTCCCTCGCTGCACCAGAAGGAACCTCTCCCTCTAGCAGTATTTGATGATTTGAGAACAATAATCTGTCCCTCACAGCACCAGCAGGAACCTCTCCCTCTAGCAGTATGTAATGATTTTAGAACAATAATCTGTCCCTCACAGCACCAGCAGGAACCTCTCCCTATAGCACTAGGAGATGATTTTAGAACAATAATCTTTCCCTCACAGCACCAGTAAACTGTACCTAATCCAGTATCAGATGGTTTTAGAATGCTAAGCTTTTTCCTAACAGCACCGCCAGGATCCTGTCTGTAATGGAGGATGAGATGATATTAGATCGGTAATCTATCCCTCACAGCAGTAGTAAACTCTACTTAGTCCAGTATCAGATCATTTTAGAACGCCAATTCTTTCACCTCACAGCACCGCCAGGAATCTGTCTGTAATGCAGGATGAGATCATATTAGATCAGCAATTTGTCCCTCACAGCGACGGCAGCATGCTCTCCCTACACTAGCCTGAGACAATGTGACACGCGGCATATGTGACTCCAGCTCATATATAGGCTGGGTCACATGATGCACTAGCCTATCACAGCCATGCCATTAGTAGGCATGGCTGTGATGGCTTCTAAGGGCAAATGATTGAAACGGTTGTTGATTGGCTGCTCTGCAGCTATAGAAAAGGCGCCAAAAATAGTCTGGATCACTTGATGCACTGGCCAACCACAGCCATGCCATTAGTAGGCATGGCTGTGATGGCTTCTATGGGCAAACAAGTAAAACGCTTGTTGATTGGCGGCCCTGCAGCTATAGAAAAGGCACACAAAATACCCGACTTTTTTGCAAATGTCCGGGTTCGGGTTCAGGGCACGGACACCCCAAAGTCCGGTACGGACCCGAACTTTACAGTCCGGGTTCGCTCAACTCTAAACAGGAGCTTCACCAACACCACCAACACCAGCAGCACCACGACCATGTCCCTTATTTGATGCTCTCCTCATTCTGGGCGCAAATGTACTAGTTAGCACAAATTTATATTATTTTTTAAACCGGCAATGTAGACGCACTTTTAATTTTGTGCAAGAAATGCACAAAAAAAATGTACTATGTAGCACTATTTATAATTCTTTTTTTTTAAACCAGCAATGTAGGGGCGCATGCACGCAGCTCGAGAAGACGGACATGCCGGTCTAGAGCTCCGCACAGCCGCGAGACGAACGGCCGCCTAACACACAGCCAGACTCCCGAAATTACAAGGCATAACCTCCGCAACACCTGCTGCATCATGCCGCACAGCAATCATGGTCGCAACCGGGTCGAAACCGAAGCTGCGGACCAAAACTATACGCGAGGCCCTGGCTCGGGCCTCATCCATGATGGCGCCGCCGCACGCTGCTAAAACAGGTACACCTAAAACTCCTAAACTGCGGCCCCTATGGCACCCAGACGAGGGAGAATCGGACTCTGACACCCTAGCCTCTCCACTCCCCTCACAGCCCGAAGATATACACCCGGGCATACTCCAACAGTTTGAGAAAATGTTACAGCGCGCCCTAAAACACACCTCAGAGCAGATCATCAACAAGCTCACTAGGGAAATAAGGGAGCTTGGACAACGCACAGCAGAGCTGGAGCTGAGGGTGGATGAGATGGAACACGACCTCTCCGCTCAAGCAGAGGAGATAGAATCCCTCAAAGAAGACAACACAGCTCTCCAGTCCCAGTTAGAGGAATTTGAAAATAGGGCAAGACGCTCCAACATAAGGATCAGAGGCATTCCTGAAACAGTAATAGACCTCCAATCCACAGTTACAGTTGCTCCCCGCAAGCAGAACAGTCCCCCAAGGGACATTATTGCAAAATTGCATTATTTCCGTACGAAGGAACAGCTCCTACAGTCTGCCAGACAAAAGTCCACCCTCATCTTTCAAGGCAATGAATATCAGCTTTTCGCTGATTTATCCAAAACCACTATTACAAAACGAAGAGCTTTCAAACCCTATCTCCTAACTCTTCAGCAGCACAAAATCATATACTCCTGGGGATTCCCTTTCTCCCTGCGATTCACCTATCAAGGCCGCAAATATACCTGCAAAACCATTGAAGAACTCCAAAACCACCTGCAAGACCTGCATCTGACTCCAGCTGACTCAACCCTGCCACAGAGAACACGTTGACGCTCTGCTTCAGCTTCACCTATGAAGGCACCCCACACCCCTCTATCCTCCACCAAAAGAAGCAGGATAACCCCCATCCTCCAGGACCCCTCAGACTCAATGGACTGAAAGCTAAGTGACAATACAACCCAATATTCACTCGCCGCTACAAGGCGACTCCCCCCTATTTCTACTTGTCCACTGTTTGGACTTTAGACCATCCCTCCTTTATCTCCACAGCTGTAGCCAACCTTAACTGAATTCTAACTTTTTTGTACATACAGTCACTGGAGATTTTTTCTTCCTCTTTCCCCTTTTTTTTGTTTTTTTTCCCCTTTCTCCTTCTTTTTTAGAGGTCACTGACATACATGTTTTTTCAATCTTAAGTCAATTC
>BLSH010429415.1:31364-47159 GCA_018402905.1 Glandirana rugosa | reverse complement strand
GCTCCCGCCGGTGGTGGTCGGGCGGCCAAGCGGTGAGCGCGCTCCACTACAAACGTGGAGGAGAAGGCCTCACGACCAAACGTCTTGGTAAGCAGGCCCTCGAGGAAGGCAGGGGGGTCCGACCCCTCGGATCGCTCCGGAAGACCCACAAATCGGAGGTTACATCGGCGCAGCCGGTTCTCCATGTCGTCTTGCTTAGCAAGGACGATATTCAGCTGGTGTTGCAGGCGTTCCACGGATATCTGCACCGGTTGCAGGTCGTCTTCCACGCGGCCGACGCGGTGTTCAGCCTCGGAGACCCTCTCCCTCAGAGTCTGCACATCCTGTCTTATCAGGGAAATGTCCACCTTTACCTCCTCGATGCGCGCCGTGAGGTTGGACTGGCACAGGGAGATGGCTTCCAGAACCTTGGCAGTCTCGGCCGAGACCTGCGTTGCTGCGTCCGGGGGAGGGGAGACGCCATCTTCCTCAGCTAGGCCGCGCTCCTCGTGCCGGAATTTCCCCAGTTTGGCAATAGCTTCTGAAGCCCTTTTCGGCGGGGACATGCCCGGGAAGTTTGGGTTAGCAGTGGGTTAGTCTTAGTGTGCCGTGGAGCAAGGATGACAGCCCCAGGATGATTTTAAGGAGGATCGTCGAGCGGAGCTCTCACCTAGCACACCCTACTCCATGCAGCTCCAGACCACGCCCCCCAAAATCCTCCATCTTAGCCAAAGCAATGAGCGCAACCTCCCCTACCTCTCATACAGCAGAGACCTTGAGAACAAATCCCTGTGCAGACTCATCTGTTTCCTCGTAGTTGCGTAATTGACTACAGTTTTACTGTTCTAGGTTAATATCTGTTTACTGAACAATAGATGTGTGAGTCTCTTACCCCCCCTCCCCCCCAGAACCAAAATTTTACAGCCTGACCCCTTCACAAACATTTTATGCGAAGGATAATCTCTAAAACCCCCCCGAGCCGTTATTATCAAGAATCTTTAAGAGACTCACATACCTTGTTCTTGGTCTTGGGAGGTTTTTTCTCCCCTTTTTTGTATTATATGCAAACCTGTTATTCTGTTCTCTCTTAGACAAAACACTGGTGGTGCCTGCCAAGAAGTACAATAACGAGATCACCGCGTAAGTGCTCCTAAGACCCCCCATGGGCCGTTAATCTCTATATTGTACATACTGGCTGTAATATTTGTTATTGTTTTCTAAGGTTTAATTGTGCCGTCACACGTCTCCGGCTGCCAGTCACTGCCAGCCCTCACATCTTGCCCAAGGACCCACCGCACTGGTCTTCCTTGGACAACATGCTTCCCTCCATACAGGAAATTTGTTCCTGCCTGGACGGTCAATTATTTTTCCCTCACCCTCTCTCTATTTCCACTGTCATGTTTATTGCTCTTTTACTCTTCCTCTCTTTCCTCTCTACCTTATCTATTTACGCCTCTCTAGCCAGACGGAGGAAATTCCACCCTACTATTGCACCTGCATTGGCATCAACCACCACCCCACCCAATGACTAAACTTAATATCTTATCCCTCAATGTGCAGGGATTTAATTCCCCATGCAAACGACGCAAGGCCCTCCGCACGTTCGCCTCTCTCAAAGCTCATGTCATCTGTCTCCAAGAGACACACTTTACAAAACAACTCACCCCTAAATATCTAATCAACACATATCCACAATACTATACCACCTCGGCAGACACGAAACAAAGAGGGGTCCTAATAGCTTTCCACAGATCCACCCCCTTCACATTAAAATCTGAAATACGTGACCCAGAAGGTAGATATTTAATCTTAATTGGCCAGCTAATTGATTCTCCAGTTACAATAGTATCATATTACGCCCCTAATAAGAACCCCTCGGCCTTCCTTTCCCATCTCCTAAAAGTGATAGACACCCACAGACAAGGCACTTTGTTTATAGGTGGCGACTCTAATCAGGTCCTCTTCCCCTTTTTAGACAAATCACCCTACTCACCTAACCCGAGCCCAAGTAAACTTACCTTTCAACAACTCCTACAGCGTCACTCACTTGCGAACACATGGCGAGAATACAACCCCACTAAAAAAATATTTTCTTTCAATAGTTTTTATTAAGAAATGTAGTATTACAGGGTAACAACTTGCACAGTACAAATAGCACACAGATGTTCCGACTGGTCACAATAGTATGGAGTAATGCTGTTACCCAGTGAACCATCTTGGATGACTGGATAGGTATATCATACAACTTGGTGGGTATAGCCGTTAATGCAACTCTGTGATTAGTACCAGTCGGGAGGGGGAAAGGGTAGGGGGGGGGGGTACCAGTGTTCCAGTCTGTCGGTGTATGATTTCAGGGAACTTAGGCTTTGACGGTGCATTTTGGGTGGGAAAGCCAAGGATCCCAAGTAGTTAGAAATTTAGGTAGAGACAGATTTTTCCTTGCTAGCATTTTAAAAAAATATTTTCTTACTATTCCCACCCACACAACTCCTTCACCCAAATTGACCATATCTTTACTTCAATAGAATCTTTACCCCTGCTGCAGTCCTCCTTCATCATCCCTATCCCGTGGTCGGACCATAATGCTATCCTGTCCTCCTTTTCAGCTCT
The DNA here is from genome assembly GCA_018402905.1 of Glandirana rugosa. Classification (NCBI taxonomy): domain Eukaryota; kingdom Metazoa; phylum Chordata; class Amphibia; order Anura; family Ranidae; genus Glandirana; species Glandirana rugosa. Next base: position 44,570 of record BLSH010429415.1, on the reverse strand, counting down.
CGCACCACCACAGGGCACCAAAACTTGGTCTTTAAATGACTCCCTATTATCCCATCCACCCCTGGCACAACAGGTTGAGACTGCCCTCAGAGAATACATGTCCCTCAACTCAACAGGTGATGTCTCACCGTTAACACTTTGGGAAGCACACAAACCGACAATACGTGGGACACTAATAAGCCTGGCATCCCACAAGAAAAAAGAACGTCAAACGAAATTTCAGCAATTAGAACAAGCCTTTACCCAAGCTCACATCAATTTCCAAGATAATCCCACCCCTGCACATAAAAACAAATTAGATCGGGCGAAACTAGACTTAGACTTATTCCTTACGGACTCTGCTGAAAAATCCCTCAGAAGATCCAGCCACCGGATCTTCATGAAAGCTAATAAGCCTGATACCTACATGGCCCTGACCCTACGGGGCCTGGACAAACCCCATAAACCCATTCGGCTGAAAACGACCCAAAATGGTTATACAAGTGATCCAGTCAAAATCCTCCAAATATTTCATAGGAAACTTCAAGAACTGTTCTCTGCCCCAAAACAATCACCAGACTCACAACAACCCTCAGAATTTTTAAATTGCCCTTCTCTGCCCACACTTTCGACAGAACAAAGAACACAATTAGATCAACCAATCACTGAGCTAGAAACGAAGACAGACATTAAATCCCTTCAAAGCAATAAAAGACCAGGCCCTGACGGTCTGACAGCGACATATTATAAACGCTTCATAGACATTCTGGTCCCCCCCCCTCACTGCCGCATTCAACTCAATACGAAAAGGCAAATCATTTACACCAGACTCACTACAAGCCTTGATCTCAATGATACCGAAACCCCAAACAGATGACACATCATGGGCCAATTTCCGCCCAATCTCAATATTAAATAATGATATTAAACTGTTAGGGAAAATACTCGCCTCCCGCCTCAACACAATAATTGGTACTTTAATACACAGAGACCAAACGGGCTTCATGCCCTCAAGGCAAGCTGGTGACAATGTCCGAAGGGTAATCCTTCTGACACACCTCGTCCGCACCAGACGAATCCCCACATGCTTCCTCTCTTTAGATGTCAGAAAAGCTTTTGATAGCCTCTCCTGGACCTACCTGCAAAGTGTTCTTCTAAAATGGGGTTTTGGTCCCTTCTTCTTCAAATGGGTTCTCTCCCTTTACTCAAGCCCGACTGCCAGCGTCACTTACGCCGGACACCGATCAGACCCATTCCCAATTAGTAGGGGAACCCAGCAAGGATGCCCACTCTCCCCTCTCCTATTCGCCCTTGCTATTGAGCCACTAGCCCAGAGAATCCGCGACAATCCTAACATAAAAGGCTTAGAAATAGGTGGACACACACATAAACTCTGCTTATTCGCAGACGACATCCTACTTTTTCTAACATCTCCAATTACGTCCATCCCTAATCTCCTTTCCACCTTAACCTCCTTTGCCGGTTTCTCTGGGCTGGTGGTCAACCCCCAAAAATCGAAAGCCCTCAACATCTCTATGCCCCCTACCACACACTCTCATCTACAATCAGTACTCCCATTCTCTTGGGCGTCAGACACCTTGAAATACCTTGGCATCAAGCTAACCCCAAATCCATCAGACCTCTTCCAAGCTAATTATCCACCCTTGTTAAAACACTTAATAAAGCTTATGTCCTTCTGGGCCACACTCACACTGTCTTGGTTAGGACGCATTGCGGCAGTGAAAATGGTTATTCTACCTAAAATTCTATATCTCTTTAGAACACTTCCAATACCGGTCCCCCCATATTTTATACATATTTTACAGCGCAAGGTCTTTACTTACATCTGGGGGAAAACCACACCACGTGTCCCTAGATCAGTACTCTACCTTACCAAATCTCAAGGAGGACTGGGCCTGCCAAATTTTCTGAAATACTATCAAGCAGCCCAACTGGCCCCCCTAACTAAATACCATGCATCTAAAGAAATCCCCCTTTGGGTGGCGCTCGAGTCAGTAGAATGTGACCCTCTTTCCTTAGCCAATCTTCTGTGGCTCCAACCGAGAGATCATAGGAAGATAAACAACCCGATCACCCAGCATTCCCTCCGTATATGGAACACGCTTAAATTTAAGTATAAATTACAATCCCCCCACAACCCATTTCTCTCTTACCTGCGCAATCCCTCATTTCCCCCCGCATGGACCTCACCTTCCCTATTCCATCGATGGTCCTCTGCAGGCCTACTCAGAGCATACTCTTTTACCACAAATAGAAGTTTCGAGACGTTTGCCACTCTTTCAGAAACACACAACCTTCCACCCACTGAACTATTTTGATATCTCCAACTTAAACATTTTTTCACCCCCCACATACGCACAGACCCTTCAATACCCCAGAAAACCATATTTGAACAAGCCTGCGATCGTGATCCCCATATGCGTGGATTAATCTCTCAAATATATCAACTTCTCCTAGATCCTTCAACACACTCCTCCCTCTCATATGTCAACAAATGGGAACCTGAATATACACCTCGAACCTAATGATTGGACAAATATCTGGCAGGCCACGAAGTCAGCCACACAAAATATAATAGCCTCTGAAGCAAACTATAAAGTTCTTTTCAGGTGGTACCTGGTTCCTGCGTGAATAGCTAAACACCAGACGGCATATCCCCCAACTTGTTTCAGAGGGTGCACAGACAGAGGAACCCATCTCCACATATGGTGGGATTGCCCGATAGTAGACAAATTCTGGGCGGATATATTTGATATTATCTCCACGTTGACTAATCAAACAATCCGACCTGACCCCGCTGTTGCTCTACTCAATCATAAGCCTCAAGAGGTCACCAAAACACAATTTAAATTGGTCCTACAAATTACAACAGCAGCGAAACAAACGATCGCTAGAGCTTGGAAGACCCCAACTCTTTCAATTATAGAGACGAAACATAGGGTGACTAAATCCATGATGCACGCCAAAATAGAGGCGACAATTCTTGACACCATCCCTAAATTTGAACGGCTGTGGCAACCTTGGGTCCGACATTTCCTCCCAGCGGACTTTGACAACACCTTGCTGCTCCCATAACTCGATTAACCACAATAGCTAATGATAGAAACAAGCCCCTTCTATGGGATAATCCCCCCCCCCCAGCTACCCTACCCCTACTCTATCTGACTCTTCCTACCTACCCTTCCTTTCCTTTCTTCTCCCATGGCTCTCCATGCCTCTTTCCTCCTAATAACCCCTGATCTCACGACTACCTATCGGTGTTACCCTCCCTCAACATCTCGTTTAACATCTATAGGCGAGAAACCAAAGCCTAGAGATCTCCTAAGTAGCCACTAGCCCCCTAATACACTGCTTCACAACTAATTCCTGATGCAAATGCCTATGGTTACTACAATGTAAGTTGGACTCTATATCCCTCACTTTCCCAGCGACATCTCCAGGCCGGGAACACCAAACATTATATTATGTTGTCTGTTTTACTATATAATTGATGTATTGCTATAATCCTCTCAAACAAATCAGAAGGAATGGGATCACCATATCCTGATACCTGTATCCGTATATACTTTGTTTCTTTCTGGCATGCTTGCCAAACCTGACTTTATTTTTCCTTCAATAAAACTATTTGAACCGAAACCAGCAATGTAGACACACTTTTTAATTTTTGTGCAAGAAATGCACAGCAAGGTGCAAATGTACTATGTAGCACTATTTATTTATTTTTTTTAAACCAGCAATGTGGATGCACTTTTTAATTTTGTGCAAGAAATGCACAAAAAAATTTAAAAATGTACTCTGTAGCACTATTTATTATTCTTTTTTTTAAAACCAGCAATGTAGACGCACTTTTTCATTTTGTTCAAGAAATGCACAAAAAAAAAAAAGTACTATGTAGCACTATTTATTATTCTTTTTTTAAAACCAGCAATGTAGACGCACTTTTTAATTTTGTGCAAGAAATGCACCGCTGCCTGCAAATGTAGTATTTTGCACAAAAAAAAAAAATGTAAATTTGTCTAACTGCAATGTAAAAGCAGTATTTAAATATGCCAAAATGTTGCCAACTGAACTAACAGAACACGATTAAAGTAGTGTCACTGACACACAAGCAGTTGCAAGTGCATTGCACTTGCAAAAATCTCTGCAAACGCCCACCTAACAAACAAAAATTGCTTAGGTTTTATATGAGGCACTTTGCTTAGCAAACAAAATGTACTCTAGCAAACAAAAATCTCCTCTAGCACCCACCCACCAATAAATCGCTGTTAAAAACAGATTTTCTAAAGCTAATCTGTCCCTCACACCGGCAGCAGCATCCTCTCCCTATACAAGTATGAGATGATTTTCGAAAGCTAATCTGTCCCTCACAGCAGCAGCAGGATCCTCTCTCTACACTAATATGAGATGATGTGACATGCAGCACTACATGACTCCAGCTCATATTGAGGCTGGGTCACATGATGCACTGGCCAATCACAGCCATGCCATTAGTAGGCATGGCTGTGATGGCTTCTAAGGGCAAACAAGTGAAACGCTTGTTGATTGGCTGCCCTGCAGCTATTCAAAAGGCACGAAAAAATACCCGAACCCTGAACCCGGACTTTTTCTCAAATTTCCAGGTTCGGGACATGGACACCCTAAAGTCCGGTACAAACCCGAACTTTACAGTTGCGGTTCGCTCAACTCTAGTAGTGACGTGTTACAAGCATATAACGAGGAAGTTCAGGTGAATTTGACTTGTTAATTAGGAATACAGGTTAAACGACCAAACACTTCCTGGATTCCAAGCATGCATGTTTGCAAATCCAACAAAATGTTGGTCAACTTCTGTACACACAAGCCAATAATTGGCCAACTCCTTGTTCGCCAACACAAGTCTTGGAAACTGGCTGTAGAATCGTGCGTACACACGATCAGATTTTCGGCCAACATGCTGTTGGATGACCGTTGATCTGACCGTGTGTATGGGCCTTTAGTCTCATTTTGATATGAACAGAGAGCAGAGTGACACAGAGATGATCTCATCGGTCTGCTGCTTTTACATTACTGTCCAGTTACTGACTGGGGGAGGGAACATACCTGTAATTGTTGCTTAACTGCAGCAGAAAAAACAGACCTTCTGCCTTACCAGACAGTACTGTGCTGTGTGACACAGCTGTGTAAATCTGAAGATTGGATGGAGAAGAATGCAAATCTTTTTGCAGTTAGAAATCTGTTTTGTTTGATCTACTTATAGATGAACTCTAGACACAAATGTATTTTATTTAAATATTAGCCAAAAAAGTATACAAATGCATTTTGTTTGCATCAAATGATATTGCAAACTTAGCACCTTTGTAAAGTAGCAGTGACATCATTACTGGATTGCGCATAACCTGTTCAAAGAGTAGAGCTGTTAATGGCTCCCAATATATCCACCAACTGCCTGCAAAAGTTACATGCGAGAGAATACAAGACCTTAATTACCATAAACTCCTGCAGAGAGGCAAGTGCAGGAGTGGTTTCATATTGGATTACTGCACGGATCTGGAAGAAACACACAAATGGCACCAATATCTGAGGAATATTACACAAGCTTTCTGCATTAACAGGCTCCATTCGCAAAGCAGTATCTTATCCGCATATCTTTTTTCAAAAAGTTTTTTAGCATCAACTAAAAAACACTACTAAAATAATGCATGAGTTATATTATGAAGTAATTTGGTATATTAGTAGTGACAGCTTGCAGTAATTTATCACCAGCGGTAGCTGGCATCCTTACCGCAGGCTCTCACCAGCTAATTGGTAAGGAGTGGGCGACCATTCTTAACAATCAGTAACTGTCATGGTTGTTAAGGAGCGAGCAACCACTGCGTCTTTAACAACCAATGAGTCAACAGCTGTCAGCGGGTTTCCCTGTTGACAGTTAAATGTAAAAAAAATGCTGGCAATGAAAAGACCCTTCAGGTCTGGTATGGATTTTGAGGGGAACCTCCACACCAATTTTTCTTTTTAAATGGCGTGGTGTTCGTACCAGAGCTTTATCTGAGCATGCAGCCTGGCAGGTCAGGAAAGGGAGGGATGAGTGAGTGCTCCCCGAACCATACCAGGCCACATGCCCTCAAAATGGGGGTTGCTTTGGGGTTTGAGGGAAGGGGGCTCCAGCCTCCAAAGCACATTGTCCCTATGTTGATGGGGACAAGGGCCTCTTCCACACAATGCTGGCTGGTGGTTGTGGGGGTCTACTTATCTGAATCAGGAATGGGGCACCCAATTTCTGCCCCTATGTGAATGAGGAAACCCCACCAATGAGTCATTGGTTGTGTAGGACGCAAGTTGCTTTGTCGGTTCCTTAAATATCACATGCTGGGACCACTACTTATTTACTGCATGCATTTTTTTTTTGTGAATTGACTTTCACTCCTATCTTATGTGGTATTTACCAAGCGTTTTGCTTATTACGGTAAATATCACATAAAACAGTAGTGAATTGGCATTTTCAGGATCGCATGAGGTATTTGGGAAAACACCTAAAAACCACATGCGATCTAGTTCTGTGGATGGAGCTCACTTTTTGTTTAGCCCAGTCTCCAATTTAAAGATAATAATTCTATTGGCATGTTGACGGAAAAAAAAAAAAACATGTTTCTGTTCATTTACATATGCAAACTGTGCTCTCTGGTTAGCATCAAAGGACAATTATTGTGCTTCATTGCTTGTTGTATTTTGATGCAAATGAAACAAGAAAGCTCTGCCAACAGATTATCACTAAAATGGATAAAATCTGTAGTTGGCCTATCCTATAAAATATATATATTTTTGGAACAGTTGTTCCCTGTCTGACATTCATATACTACCGTGTGTACCTAATGATCTGCTTATTAAATATGGGCAAGAAAATAAGACAGAGCAATCAAGTGAAAATGATGTCATCCAGTTCGGAGAACATATTCAGTTTATTTATAGAATCATTGTCTGCTTTTCTACACCCCCAAGATTTTCTCCACTTGAGGTTTAAAATGATTGAAGTGATTAGACAAGGATTATTTGTAACAATTTGTACATGTTTTGTATTATGATTATTTAGAGGTACATGAATGACAAAAATGTGTTCATATACTGTAAGTTGAAATCAGCAGGTAGAAAAGTAGTCTGTTTCACAGCAGAGATGGGCCAGATGATTATCTGTAGGCAATTTGTTTCATACCAGGGATCCTTTTTTTGTTGTTGTTTCCCAAGGGGCGATGCTAAAGAAGCAATTTTTAATCACTGAACAAGCTTTGGGAAATCATTTTCAACAAAGCTAAGTGCAGCTTAATTTTCTGAGAACATCTGGTGATTGTGCTTTTAACCATTTTTTGAAAATTGGCAGTCATCGTCAACTGTCGAATGCAATATATAATTGTATGACTTACAATTCAGCATTAGCATTACATTAGTTGTACAGTTTTTGGTGTTCCTCTCCTAAAAGGAAACGTGTGTCAAAATAAAACGTTTAAAAATTCTGGCTTCATCATCCATTTCATGTTACTCACAAGAAAAGAACTCCTCTCTAAGTGGTATAAGGATCCTCATTCTGTACACAGGATCTTTCCCTCTGTGCCCCCCCCCGTATGCTGAAGATGAGGCCCAGTGGAAGGCACGTATCTCCACATTTGGTGGGACTGCACCAAAATACAGCCCTTTTTGGTCTCAGATATTCTCCATACACGATCGCATATACAGCAAATCACTCACCCCTTCTCCAACCATAGCATTACTTTCCATGCTCGCAGGATCAATCGCATCTCAAAAACGCAGCTTGCTACATTTTTTCTTAGCAGCTGCTAGACAATTAATACCTCTATATTGGAAAACTACCACCAAACCTCCTTTGTCTGTGTGGATTTCCACGATGAACGGCACCATGCGAATGGAAGAGATGTCAGCCCTGGATAATGATACCTTTGAAAAATGTAAAGTTTTATGGCTTGTGTGGATTGATTTCTCTACCTCAGAAACACTCAAGAGGATGATATTGTCTAAAGACCAAATCTTATCTCGCTAACTGGCTGCCAGCTGAATATCCAAGGTTTGCTATCTCTCCTCTCCGTCTCTCCCAGTTCTCTCCTGGGATCTTTTTCTCCTCTATTCCTGACCCCTTTTTTCTATTTCTTTTCTTTACATCTCTTTTGCCTTTCTTCTTACCTTATTGTATCCTTTTGACAACCAACTATTATTGGAGGTTTTCAAGTACAGTTTTGTTTTTTCTATGTTTTTATATACATCACCTGATTATGGACATCCCCCTATGAGGGCTGAATGTAACATGTTGGACCCACTCAGAATGGGTTTCATCTCAATTGTTTTGGTCCTTTATGTTGCTCCATTATCCGTTATCCACTGCTATGTATGCCGATTTACCTCACAAGAATGTGATATGTTCTGTTTTCATATTTTTGTAAACTCAATAAAAACATATTTGACTCTAAAAATGCTGACTTCTTCTTCTTAAAATGCTGGTTGCCTGGCAATCATACTGATTTAATAATTTTAGTAAATGACCAATAAGTGGATCACTGACTAAAAAAGTGTTGAAGTCAAAGGTTCAGCATTGATGTCAGGCAGAATTTTTGTTAATGGGAATATATAGTCTTTAAAGTTTTTTTAGGTGCACGTGTACAGTAAAATAAACCAGCCTCTGTATCAATGTGTGCTATTGTTTTAAGAACCTGGTGTCTATATAAAATAGAAAAATGCAAAGTCCAAAGGGATTGCTGCACATTAAATTTATTACAAAAAAATCAATATTATACAACCACTTCAAATCAAAATAATATCAGAGGTATTCCAGATAACAGTTTTGGGCTAACATGATTACGCCCTTATTCAGATGGGAACACTTCTAAAGATCACAATATGTATGCACATTTACATACATTTACTCAAAGTCTGAAATCAATAATTCAATCAGTAAACAATTAATGCAAATATCCACATGTTGAATTTATTATTTGCAAGACAAAGAAGTGGTTAAGCTTGGCAGGTCTATATTTCTACATATTGTCAGAACCATCCAAGTATTATCCTATTGACAAAAAAATACAAAAAATACAAAAGGTTCTTATAAATTCATATATATACAAAATATACAAAATTACTAGATACAATTAGTAAGATAAGGTATTATGGGATCAAGAGAAGTCACTCAATATCATGTATTCTATGTATAATATTTCAAATTATGCACAAAGGGAAACATAATTATATGGAAAGTGGCAAGATTATATAAAGAGATAAAGGTCCAATTCTGAGTTTAACCCCTTAGGGTGCAGGCCATGCAAAGAATGGATCCACTGCAGCTCTCATTTCCTTAATAAAATTTAAGTTGAATACCTAAATGTCTTTTTTCTATAAAATGTCAAGCAAGGGGTAGTCATGTAAACTCATCCTTAGTTGAATACTTGTGTTTGGGACATTTGGTCTTTAACTTTTTGTGTTGTTTCCCCTACATAAAGTAAGCTACAAGGGCACTTAATGATGTAAATGACATATATAGATTGACATGTATTATGGCCTCTAATGGTAATACTATGTCCTCTATGCGGATGTGATAGGTATTTCCCTTTAATCATAGAGCTACACTGTATGCAATCCAAACAAGGATATGAACCAGTATTGCAGAGTCCTAGGAAGGTAATAGCAGGAATAGGTGTAACCTATTGGTCAGCTCTTATCAATCTCGGAGTGTTCTGACCCTTCTATATGAGGGTAATGGAGGTGCATGAAACTCAGCGATAGATGTATAGTTCTATTTTAAGATGGACCAATGGCTTTGTATAATTTTTTGTATTTGATATGTTTTTGTGTTGATAGGAACAAGGGCCTCATCCTCACAACCATGGCCAGTGGGCCCCCGATCCCGCCCCCCCATGTTAATACATAATACCCCTACCCATTCACCACAAAGTGTCCAAAAGTAATAAAAACACAGATACAGTTTTTGACAATTCCTTTATTAAAATATAAAAAATAAAAAAAACAGCATCTCCTGATGTAAATCCATCATCAATCCGGCACACCCGTAAAATTAAAAATACAAAAATGCTCCAGCCGTCTATGAAGGCTGGCTGCCTACTACAGGCTAAGCTGCTTGACAGATCTTATATAGGCAAGGGGCTACATCACCTGGTGGCACCGCCGCTTCTGAAGTCACTGACCCAGCTTGCACCTGTCTGTGATGTCCCAAGGGGGACAAAAATCCATATGCGTGTGGGGGGGGACTCCATGCCATTTCCTCTTTATTTTTTAACTATGAGTCATTTTAAATGTGATTTAACTCATTTTTTTTTCTTTAGAAATGTCATTTTTGCTACAGCATGTTCTATGTATGCTACAGATTCGCCACTTTACAGGCAGACCCCCAGGCACTATATTGAAAGGAAGTTTAAATTTTTATTTGTGTACTTTAAGCATCAATAAAATTACTGCTCCTGAAAAAAACTATAGTTTTTATTTTTATTTTTTTGCATTGATACATGTCCCCCAGGGCAGTACCCAGCCCCCATTCCCCTTTTATGGCCAATTACTTGCATATAAGCCTTCAAAATGGGCACTTTTTGATGTATGATATTCTGCTCCCATAGACTTTAACAGGGTTTGCCATTCGGGTTAGAACTTTTCCCCTGTTCGGGAATTCTGCTGTGAACCGAAAAGGGGGGTGTTCGGCCCATCTCTATCTCTATCTCCATCTCATTCAAACATTGTTCACACTCTACTGGGTTGCTTACTATCCTGGTTACATGAGACAACTGACTTTTAGGAAATGATTTAAAAACCCCATAAAGATGAAAGCTTCTAAATGCAATAATTGATTGTGATCAGTAGGTTTTATATATAGATTGCTTACAGTGTTGTCATCTTTAATTCAAAGTAAAGCATCAAGGAATGAGATTTCTGTTTGGCTATATATGACGTTACATTTTAAACCAGGTATTAGATAATTTTTTTTTAACAGAAAAGGTATTAGATAATTTAGGTAATCACTAAACAATAATAGTGTTCCAATGTCTCCACCCCACACACCGTAAACACGTCATTATTGAACCTATAACATCCTCTACAGTTCTCCAAAAATAATTTGTTGATATAAATTAATATAAATATATATATATATATATATATATATATATATATATGCTACACAATAATGACTTTACTGCTCCTTCTAACAATGCAGGGCTATTATGCATCGCATACTAGCACATTATAAAATACATACCTTAGAACGAAGCCCTCCAGTGGCACACTGTCACCACTGACAGGGCTTCCATCTTCACCCGGTCTTCTTTCTGGGTTCGCAGACTCTGGCTGTATGAGTGGCCAGAGCTGCGATGATGTCACTCCCGCATCATCCACACGTTCGCATAGGAGCAGCCGGCTACGGCACAGAGTTTTGAAGGTCCGGCATGGTATGCCGGACCTTCAGAGCGCATGTACCGGTGACGTCACCGGCTGCGTCCATTGGGAATATCTCCTAAACCCCACAAGTTTAGGAGATATTCAAAATATCTAAAGGCAAGCCTTATTATAGTCCAAAAAAAGTCAAAAAAAGGACTTTACTACCACTTTAACACGTGTTGTATTAAGGCAGCCCATTTCAGTGAATGGATCCCAAAGCACAACAGCAGACCACAAATCAAACATGATGAAAGTCTGGTTGGGGGGCACAACACACTAATATATCACAATAAATGGCACCAATGCATGCAGCATGCCTTACCACACAGTGAAGGTGTCCCCATATGACGATTTGTCCCCAATGTACACTACTGTGAGGTGTCATGAACCTTGCTGTGACTTGTGACACAGAAAGTTGCATGACTAGTCAAAACACTTTCATTTCAATGGGTGCTGTCTTAATTGCTGTAACTCAAGTCGCAGTAAAAAGAAAAAATTAAAATTCCTGCAATACTTTTCTGCATCTTTGGTGCAACTTGAGTAATATACACTGCAATTTTGAAGTTGCAAGGAACTTGTATCTTTGTCAATGTGACTTTTGGCTGTGACATGATCTGACTGCAGAGGGATTTATTCAACTCTATACTCCACTCCCATTCTATTGTCTGCTGTGTACTTGTGGCTCAGCCCATCCCTGCAGCTGGAGTCCCCTCCCGCCCTGGGGGTTCCCACTCTGAACCTGATCCACACAGGTTGGTGACTCCTTATCATTTCCTGTCTCAGGGAAAATAATTGTCAGTACAAACACAGAATGTGAATTGCCCAGCAGGGACATAGACAGCAATAAAAGCCTGACATTAAAAACTAACAAAAAATGAATATGCTTAAATGCATCCAGGCAAATAAAGCAAGTTTTCAAATAGCACTTTTCAAATTTTAATTTCCCATTCCATCCATTGGGGTTGTACTGGTCCTCAGTAGAGTTGAGAGAACCCGGACTGTAAAGTTCAGGTCTGTACAGAACTTTGGGGTGTCCGTGCCCCGAACCCGATCCCGGACATTAAAAAAAAAGTCTGGGATCAGGTTCGGTATTCAGGTATTTTTGGCGCCTTTTCTATAGCTGCTGGGCAGCCAGTCAACAAGCTTTTCACTAGTTTGCCCTTAGAAACTATCACAGCCATGCCTACTAATGGCATGGCTGTGATTGGCCAGTGCATCATGTGACCCAGCCTCTATATGAGGCTGGAGTCACGTAGTGCCGCATGTCAGATTGTCTCAGACTAGAGTAGGGAGAGCTTCATGCCGGTGCTTTGAGGGAAAGATTAGCGTTCATAACCATCTCAGACTGCATTAGGGAGACCTTCATTGCAGTCCTGTGAGGGAGACATTAGCGTTCAGAACCATGTTATAGTGCATTAGGGAGATGTTCCTGTCTGTGCTATGAGGGAGACATTAGCATTCAGAATCATCTTATAGTGCATTAGGGAGACGTAACTGTTGGTGCTCTGAGGGAGAGATTATCATTCTAAAACCATCTACTACTGCATTAGGGACAGGTTCCTGTTGGTGCCTTGTAGAGGGATTACGTGATATTGTACCAAGACTTGCGATTACAGAGGGAGTGTCCTGACGTTACTTCCAGAGGGATTACGTCAGACTCTACCAATACTTGCGATTAGAAAGGGAGTTTCGTGGCCGTACTTCGAGAGGGATGAGATCAGACTCTGTTAGACTGTACGCCGTGATGCACTGAGGTCGGAGTATATCTCCGACCCAGTGTACTACGTG
>BLSH010429415.1:4952-22138 GCA_018402905.1 Glandirana rugosa | reverse complement strand
GGGCGGCAAAGTGCCGCTCCTCTTGAACTGCCGCCTGGGACCATGGTCCCACTTGGTCCCATGGTAGGGCCGGCCCTGATTCCATTGTAGCTCTAGCTGTATGTTTAGGGTCGTTGTCCTTCTGGAGGTGAACCTCCGCCCCAGTTTCAAGTCTTTTGCACACTCTAACAGGTTTTCTTCTCTGTTAGACTGTCCTGTATTTGGCTCCATCCATCTTCCCATAAACTGTGACTAGTGGATGGCCATGTAGTGGTAGGTTTGCAGTTGTGCCATACTCTTTCCATTTTGGGATGATGGATTGAGCAGTACTTCGTGAGATTTTTTAAAGCTTGGAATATTTTTATATAACCTACCCTGCTTTAAACTTCTCCACAACTTTATCCCTGACCTGTCTGGTGTGTTCCTTGGCCTTCATGGTGCTGTTTGTTCACCAAGGTTCTCTTACAATCCTTTGAGGGCTTCACAGAACAATTGTATTTATACTGAGATTAAATTACACACAGGTGGACTCTATTTACTAATTCAGTGACTTCTGAAGGCAGTTGGTTCAGTAGTTAGGAGTATCAGATTTAGGGGGCTGAATACAAATGCATGCCACACTTTTCACATATTTATTTGTAAAAAATTTTGAAAAACATTTATCATCTTCCTTCCACTTCACAATTAATGTGCCACTTTGTGTTAGTCTATCACATCCCATCCCATCCTCATCCCAATAAAATACATTTAGGTTTTTGGTTGTAACATAACAAAATGTGTAAAATTTCAAGGGGTATGAATACTTTTTCAAGGCACTGTACATTGTAAATTCACATCAGTTCCTGCCCTCAAGGAGCTTGCAATCTAAGGTCCCTAACTCACATTCATACATACACATACTAGGGCCAATTTAAACAGGAACTTATTAACATTTGACAATTAAATTGACAAAGACAATGAACTAGGTAGCATTAGCTAGATGAAGCACACAGGTACATGTGCCTGCTGCACTCCACAGACTTTGCTGCACTACACACTGCACCACAGATAATGCAAGTAAATCTATGGAGGTCAACCCTCCTCATTTTTCTGTCTCTCCAGCCCCCATCTCGGACCATCCTACAAAAAAAAAAAAAAAAAAAAACACTGGTGGTGACAGAAAGGCAGATCTGTATTATTAATGGGCAAATGACAAGAGATATAGGGAACCTAGGGATCCAACTAAAACAGCTCTGACAAAAGTGAACCAGTGGTTTCCTCCCTGTACAGGCCAAGTACTCTGGCCACAGTACACTGGGCAGGCATCACAGTCTCATTCATAAGTTCTGTTCTGTCCCCAACTGCTCTGCCCCTCTACTTACTCGTCTTGTATTTGCTGGTCTTGGGAAATCTATATCAGGCACTGGTACACTGCTGACAGAACACTTCCTGTCCTGTGGATTGTGTGCAGAGCAGGAGGGAACTCAGCAGGGTTGCTCCAGCTGTTCTAGTGGCTGTCAACATTACTAAAAGAATCAGCTCTGTGCACAGGGCTAAGCACTCCTCCTGATCATCCTGCTGCAGAATTCTACACTGTACACAGAGGTCCCCCAAGTTGATAGGATTATGAAAGGCCTGGGCACCTGAAAGACAAGAATGATGGGGTGCATGTAGCGAGCCATGGGAAATGGTGGATGTGGTCTCACCGAGCTGACAGTGGGAGAGGCCTAAAGGGGCATGCTTAAATAAAACCTGAGCCTATTTGCTGAATGCACAGCACATATATGCCACAATCCTTACACCTATAAAATATGCTTTAATTAATGTGCCACAAGCAAGTCTCAAAGACACATGTAAACCTCAGCGCAATCATTTTTAAAAAACAAAACTCTTACATTACATATTCTTTTCTACACACAGAGTATAGACAGGGAGCTAACACTTGTCTGAGCCTACCTTAAAGAGGAACTTTATAAAAAAAAATCAGTGATTACTAAGCAATCAGCAACTGTTAAGACAGTGAACACTTTGGTCAGCAGTACGCAATTAAAAAATAGAATACAGAGTTAAGGGATCAGAGATATATAATGTACAGAGCAGAGTATTCAGAGGAATGTCATGTACACCCCTAAAAGTAACCATCCACGGCTTACCTATGGATTCCTCTACCACAGCTTATCTCTGTGTCCCCTGTCTACAGCTCTCCTCTGTGCCCCATATCTCCTCTGCAGCCCCCATTCATAGCTCACCTTTTTGTCCCCTGTGCACAGCTCACATCTGCGTTTCAGTCTACAGCTCACCTTTGTATCCCCTGTCCACAGTTCTCCTCTGTGACCCCGTCCACAGCTCTTCTCTGTGCCCCCCTTCCACAACACTTTTGTGTCCCTTGTCCACAGCCCACATCTGAAACCCCATCCACAGCTCATCTTTGCATCCTATGTCCATACCTTACCTCTGCATCCTGCATCCACAGCTTTCCTCTGCACCCCCCATCCACAGCTTATCTCTGCATCCCCATCCACAAGCTGCACCTATTCCACATCTTTTCTCTTCCCCCTTCCACATCTCACTTCTGCGCCCCCTGAACACAGCTCGCCTCTACACCACCTGTTCATAGCTCATGCTCATCCACAGCTCTCACCTTTGCACCTCCCTCCATCTACAGCTCTCACCTCTGCACCTATCACTACTTGCCCTTCACAGATCACACCTCTGTACCCAGTCCACCACCCCAATCCACAGCTTTCACCTCTGCACCTAGCATCACCCCCAATCCACAGATCTCACCTCTGCAGCCAACCCTAATCTATCTTCAGTCCTCACACAGCACCCAACAGCCCCCTTCCCATATATTCACAGCTCTCCATTTTTAACACACAGTGCACAAACTGATCTGTCTTTCTCACACCCCTGAGTTTCAGAGAAGCTCAGAGTGCAGTGAGAGAATCCCCCAGCATGATGGTCAGGAGGAGGAGGGCTTAGGCCTGCACAGTGCCCAAAACAGCCTGGTGAGATGCTACTGAAATCTTGGTGGGCTCAACCCCCTCAGCACTCCATTAGAGCAGACCTTGGTTTCTAACCCTACCATTATATTGCCATATTTTGATTGGTGTTGCTTGGGGCAGTGGCGGCTGGTGAAGTTTTAGGATGGGGGGCACCAAACCCCGCCCTTCCTTTTTGACCCCTCACAATTCTCATACGCCCTACCCCCTTATAGAATCCGCCCACTCCATCCCCTATATTCCACTTGATTCCACCCATAGTTTGAGGAGTATACAGCTCAGCATCACAGGACAGAGTATACAGCTCCAGAATCACAGGGCAGGAGAATACAGCCCCAGCATCACAGGACAGAGTATACAGCTCAGTCTCACAGTTCAGGGTATATAGCATAGCCTCACAGATCAGGGTATATAGCTCAGCCTCACAGATCAAGGTATATAGCCCAGCCTCACAGATGAGAGTATATAGCTCAGCATTGCAGATCAGCGTATACAACTCAGCCTCACAGATCAGGGTATATAGCTCAGCCTCACAGATCAGGGTATATAGCATAGCCTCACAGATCAGGGTATATAGCCCAGCCTCACAGATCAGAGTATATAGCTCAGCATTACAGATCAGGGTATATAGCTCAGCCTCACAGATCAGGGTATACAGCTTAGCCACACATATCAGGGTATAGAGCTCAGCTTTACAGATCAGGGTATACAGCTCAGCATTACAGATCAGGGTATATAGCTCAGCATTACAGATCAGGGTATATAGCTCAGCTTCACAGATCAGGGTATATAGCTCAGCATTACAGATCAGGGTTTTAACTCAGCCTCACAGATCAGGGTATATAGCTCAGCATTACAGATGAGGGTATGCAAGTATACATCATCTGATAATGGGTGTATTATACAATGATGAGGATGATGATGATGGGTGTATTATACCAGTGGTTCTCAACCCTGTCCTCAAGAACCCCCAACAGGCCATGTTTGCAGGTTTTCCTATATCTTGCACAGATGCTTTAAATCAGAGTCAATGGCTTGTTATTTTGGACAGCTATTTTATCTAAGAGAAATTCCCAAAATATGGCCTGTTAGGGGTACTTGAGGACAGGGTTGAGAACCACTATATTATACAATGATGAGGATGATGATGGTCATCATCATCATCCTCATCATTGTATAATATACCCCTCATCGCTATCCCCATTATTGTAAAATACACCCATCATCATCATAGTCATTACAATACACCCGGCATCATCGCTATCCTCATCCAGTGACCAGGACATCTGCCCTGGCCTGGGCCCAGTCTGCTCTACAGTGTGCATGCACTCACTGAGTGGAGAGAATGAGAGGCCAGCAGAGAAGTGCAGGGAACTGAGGGAAGTGTGTGCGGAGCGGCTTGTGTCTGTTAGACAGTCAGCTGGGAGGAGAGAGAAACTGAGTCTGAGGCCGCTCAGCTCAGGCCTTCCACCACACATCCGATCAGTCAGTCTCAGTCCACACTGTAGCAGAGTGAGCCGGAAAACCGGAAGTGACTCAGCAGTGCCACAAAAAGCACCGCCCACCGTCCTTCGGCCCCTACCAATAAAAATAAAGCACAGGAGGCCAGAAACAAATGATTGCAGAGTGGGAGTGTTTACAGGTGCATCGCTTTCACCCTGAACACTCACTAAACACCGCCAAATCAGCTTATAATATTGGAGAACTAAATATTTTTTTCTTGAACAATGTGTGTTTGAAATGCTTTAGTTTAAGGATGGGTTCACCTTTAAAAATATAATAAATGCACATTTATTTGCAGGTAAAAAATATGTGCATGTACTATTTTTTTTCTAAGAAGCCTACAGAGCATTGTACGTGCGATCAGCACATCGTGGATGCAATGTCCAGCTCCTGCAGACTCTCAGCATAGCTGTCTGCCTGTACCTCATATGGACAGACAGTTACAAGTGAGCAGGAAGAATCAATGAACTACAAGACACTCACCAGCACCCTCATAGTTCATTGAAAACTACAAGCCATCAGCCACAATCGCTGAGGGTACTTGTAAACAGGTAACTGTGAATGAATGACATGGCTGTGCTGTTTGCAAATAGTGACAGCAGGTGTGGGGAGGGGATCCTTGGCATGCTGTCACAGGGAGAGGGGGCAGCAGGGGGAGAGCTGCAAATGCTGCAACATGTTACATAATTTATTGCAGTTTGGCTATATTTATAATCCAGCCATTATTTTTAGCAATAGAGGCACCCCTTTAAATTAGTCCTTCAACTATTTTGTAGGAATATTAATAAATAAATCTATAACAAAGTGTTTGTCAGCTTTGTCAACTAACTCAATAGATATCTGTTGAATCAATTGCCTAAGACACATATCTTAAAATTTCTGACTTTTTCTATCAATACCAGCTGTCTTGCTGACTTACTGATCCAATGCGTTTAGTACTTTCTGGATGACTGACCTGAAAAAACAACACAGTAGGTAAAGAGTGAAGTATTTTAACTTGACTTTTAACTTTTACAATGACCCGTAATAATAATTCTTTTTATTTATTTTTTTGGATATTTAGATTTATCAAGAGAGGAGCATGTAAAGAGTGAAGTCTGAAATGTTGATGTTCATTCTTGCCAGATGAGTGATTTAAAGTCTTAAATTCAGCAATTCTGTATGATATTCATGAAAAATGGAAAATTTACCATCAAACACTTACCGTAATCTTCCTTTCCTGATGGACTCCATGGCAGCATACATTTGGGTAGCCCCGCCCTCGCTCCTACCCCATAGGACCCCACTCCCATAAATTTACAGACTGAGCCAGAGGCTGCATTCTGTAACTAGCCTACTCATGACTGTGGGAGGGAACTCCTGCAGCCATGGAGTCCATCAGGAAAGGAAAATTATTTGATAATAAATTTTCAGTTTTCCTGACAGTCTTCAATGGCAGCATACGTTTGGAAACTGACTAGCCCAGAAAAAACAGGGTTGGATGTCTGAAAAGTATGGATAGATATTAACAGCATAAAGAAGTTAGCTACACCCTAAAATGAGCCAGAACAGCTTCAATGGAATACATGTCATACTGGTGTCCTTTCACAGGGAGCCCACGCAGCCTACCCACTCCTGGATGAGTGTGTAGTGACTGCATCCATAAGAACCAAGCCCTAAGCTTTATAAGCCTAATGGCTAGCTGGAATGACCCGTCCAGCAGAAATTCTGGATGACATCTCCGTCCCACTTATTCTGCTAGAGAGAGTGACAAATATGTCCTAAAACTCTTTGCAAAGCTGTAGCTTGAGAGCATGCTTAAAGTATCCCAATATCCATGGCATGGAACCAGTTATTCTTGGTGGTCCTGCATATGGGAGGAACAAATCCTTTAATCTCACAGAATGCTGAAGTCACCTCAGATTGCCACCCAGTATGGATATAAACACTACCCATACTGTAAAGAAAGCCACAAAGATCCCTCTTGGTACAGGACCCAAATCCCAGCAAACCTCCTGACTGAGGAAAAAGAACCCATAGAAAGGCTGCCATCATAACTGAGACTTTACTCAAACCTGGACTGAAATATTCCATTTGGAGCCACAAGCTGTCAATGGGCCTTAAAGGCCCTGATTCTGGCCAAGCTTCCCTCTGAGGATGTGGCCCTAGAGAGATTGACATCATAGATAAATCCTTACACCAACTGGACTAGAGGGGATCCCATCTTGAGTTGTAAGTCACCGATGGATCCTTCCTAGGCTAAAGCTTTGATCTTGGCAAGCTTCCTGGCTGAAGGGCTGAAGAAATAGCCCTTAGAGTGCATGTCTTCATAGCTCAGTCTTTACCCAAGCTGGACTGCAAAAAGATTCAATCTGGAGCAGGCAAGGAAGTCTAGAGCAAGTAGTACACCCTGCATAGAGAGTCTTGGCTCTACTTCGAGTCTCGGATGCAGCCCCCCATCAAAGTATTGGATGAGTAAGGGATAGTCTACCCATGAGACATTGGATATTACAGGGACTGCCGAGATCTGCCGTCTAAGAGAGCTTTAGGATCAGTTGAAGTCTGGAATGAAGAAGACAAAGCAGTCCAAACTGAACAAGTTCTATTCAAATCCTTTTGTAGGATTTATAGAAATTAGCGTAAAGAAACAACAACCAAGCCTGATCAGTCTCTTCCCGCCAGGCAGTAAGTTTAAGGGAGTACTCCACATTGTGAACAAAATAATGATTATACTCAAGCCATGCAGTAATTTAATAAATAACCTTACCAATTTGAACTGCAGCTGCTGAAGTTTTAAAAGTCAGCAGCTGCAAACACTGTAGCTGCTGAATTTTAATAAGGACACTTACCTGTCCAGGGAGCCCACGATTTTGGCCACCCTGAGGCCAATCCATCCTTTGGATTGGGTGCAGGCACCGCCATTGTAACTAAGGGAGACCGGCAGTGGAGCCTTCAGGCTTCACCGCCGGTTTCCTACTGCGCATGCTACGCTATTGGGCAGAGTGTCTTCTGGGACTCACACAGGTCCCAGAAGACAGTGGGGGAGAAGGAGGAGGGCCCGCCACAGAAGAAGAAATTACGCACTGCGCCGTGTCCTGGCTAGGATGGAAGTACACTTAGTACTTCAGAAAAGGTATGAATAAAATTTAAAAAAATAAAGATATCCAGAAACGAGAGGTGGAGGGGTGGTCTTCAGTTTAAGACCACCTTGCAAAAGTGGGTGGAACTCCGCTTTAAGCTATCCAGAGAAAGAAAGTAACAGTTGTTTGGTTGATAGGTAAGAGAATACCCCTAAGAGGTTAACCACTGTTAGAGGAATACTAAACAATGCAGACTTCTGGTAGGTGATTTCATTAGACAAAGCCTCCAACACAGAAAAGAAAACCTTGCTTAAGCAAACAGATAGCAACTACTTTCTCTTTGTTTATACAAGGAGAAAGCAACTGCACCAAACTTTGATAAAAATGTTATAATGCACATGTCAGCATAGACATCTCCCTATGTTTTCATTTTGATTATATATATATGTTTGTTTTTTTAACATAAGTGGAGTTACTCCCTAGCAGCCTGCATGGTGGCTGGTCCCTTCTACTGACCTTCTTCTGACCTCAAGATAAACATACTCACGTATCCTGGACCTCTTCCACAGGGAAATCAATGTATCCACAGGACGGCTCAGATCACAGGAACAGCAAGCACACCGTCATGCTGGGCACACTTTAGAGGTCATCTGCTGTTAGCAGGGCATCTGACCTGGCGTAACTGCTCACCATTGACAGAGCTTCTGTTATTACAGGTGTCAATCTTCTGTGCATGTGTGCCATTCACCACCCTGCTGTTATCAGTGACTACTGGAGCCATCCTGGGAACTTCTGGACACTGCAGGATGCTTCCAATACCTGCATGGCTGTCCCTGTGTGAGACCCTGGTCGCCACATCTTCCAAAACATAGGAAACTTCATACAAAATGGTCCTATGAGTGAGGAGGACAAAAAAGGAATGTGGTCTCTGGCTCTGGCATGTAAACTTATGGGAGTGGGGTTCTATGGGGTAGGAGTGAGTGTGGGGCTACCCAAATTTATGCTACCACAGAAGTCTGTCAGGAAATAGATTTTTTAGGAGGTCAACAATGGCAGCATATGCATTTCTTTTGTAGAAGGTTATGCTATATTTTCTCATATCTTTTAATGTACGAGGGAGCAGTAACTGCATTTTAACTTCCCATTTGCAATTATCTTTCAGGATGAAATTTCTGATTTTAAAAATACCCTACAGGACATTAGGTGTCTTGATGCTGATAAGAAAACTACGGAATTGTGTACCTTAAGGATATTCTATTGACCTACACATTAAACAGCTAGCTACCATAGCTTTGAAGCTTTTTAAATCCATACTTCAGTAATGGCACTTTTATGCTGAAATACATAATTTGGAAAGAATACTTAAAACTTTCATAATTAAAAGCTCAGAAACATTTTATGGAATGCTATTACTTTCTGCCAAGCTTAACATTTTATCTAGAAAATTTTCACTTACAATATGAATCATTATACATTATTATATGCATATTCAATACATCCTATACACCACAAAGCCCCATTCTTTTCACTCTGCTGTAAGTTGTATACTTCACACTTCTCTATTGCACACCCTTCCATTGTCTACTGTCCCCATTCATTGTCATGAACCATTCTGCGCCCAAGCAAATTATTTGTGTAATGAATATTGGTACATTTTGTTAGGAAAACTCATATAACCAAGAATTCTCAAAACATTGGTCTGGGTTCATGATTACTAAAATGGGAATTGAATAAAGTGCAGTGAGGTGAACTATTATTCACTTCAAATCCAAACACCAGTAAGGGAAGTTTTATTTTATAAAATTCATTTTAGCATTATTGGATGTGTATATTCACTTTAATTCACTTCAGTGCATTTCCCTTACTTTAAATGCAGGCCCAGTATCTTTGAAAAATAAATCAATATTCCCCTATTCATACTTGATAATTTTCTGCTAATTTCTCTACTTTTAACTACTGTATGCAGAATCCTATTTTTTTTTTTTAATTATATTTTTATTAATGGCTAAAATAAAGTACAAACAGTTGGACAGGAATGTAGTCGACTCTAGCCAATCATATTACTCATATAAGACATAGCAAACGTGTCAATGTTACAGACGGTCACTTTATGTAAATAGACATAGAAAAAAAGCATCTGAATGTAAGACCGATCAGTATGACTGAAAAATTTACACTAAAACAACACAAAACAGAAGCATTGGGGCGTGGCCTGGACACGAGGGAGATGGCGGCTTGAGACTCCAGCTCCGCCACACGGCGACCTCTAGCTCACTGTAAGAGAGCATCAGGGCGGCCAAAATGGGCAAGGCAAAAGGGGATCTGTCCCCCACTCGATCCTGCTCTCCCAGGGCACATCCGTCCGAGTCGGACGCTTCAATAGCCGAAATATTCCGAGCTAAGCCCCGCGAGAGGAAGCCGAAAACACAGGCCCCAGGAGAAACAGCGCGCCATACTAGCCGCAGCCCGGAGAGATGCGAGGCTACAGGCACCTCAAGGAAACAGCAACGATCGGAGGATCAAGCTCACCAACCGGTCAGTATTGCTGATTTGCACGCCATTGCTAAGGACCACTAAGCCACCTTTACAGCTGTAATAGCTGATCTAAGACAGGATTTTCATAACATGGTCTCCAGGGTAGAGGAAATTGAAGACACTACCGCATGCCATGACACTGACATACACAGGGCCAGGCAATCCATCGATGCACATACCCTGCATCTCAGAGACATGGGACGCCACTTAGAAGACCTTGAAAATCACGGCCGCAGGCATAATAGAAGAATCAGAAATCTGCCTGAATCAATCGAAAATGATAATTTACTCCCCTCTCTCTTGGCCATTTTTAATGATCTACTAGGCTGACCTCTAGAAACCCCAGTTGATATGGAGAGATACCACAGAGCTCTCAAACCCAGGAGTAGAGATAATGATCCACCCAGAGACATAATCTGCAATATTATCAACTTTCAACTAAAAGAGGAAATCCTACGCAATGCCAGACTCAGAAATCATACCAGGGCCATGAAATAAAACTCTTCCAAGACCTCTCCCAGATAACATTACAGCAACGAAGAGACATTCGCCCTCTAATGGACATCCTGAGAGAGAGAAATATTCTGTACAGATGGAAATTTCCTTTCTGCTTCTCGGCAGGTCCCCCCAACCGCCCTACTCTGCTAAAGGTCCCTGAGGACCTGCCTGCCTTCTGTGACAAGCTTAACATCCCACTCATTGATCTACCAAATTGGTACTCAGATCTGCGGCCCACCTTACATGAAAATCCACAAGAAGAACCTATGGATTACATGCATCCTGGAAATGCCCAGTCGCACAGAAGACGTCGGCTTTCAGCTAGATTCTCCCCTCCACCGGTAAATAGGCACTCTCCAAGAGAAGGAAGCCTCACATCCTCACCAGCTCACCGCAAATCTAGGAAGGACTAAACCCCTTCCCTCTGCCTTAATACCACCTGATTCTCTACTCAGACTTCCATCCACCTTTGATCCTCATTTCACAATCACCCCAAATCACTGTCTCATGATCCAGGAACTTTTTCTTTGTTCCTATCCCAAACCAAGCTTTGATCCACATAAACTCTCTCCCACCTTAAAGGACAGACTGGTTAAACTCAATGGCCTCGCAGGACTCAACCATCGTTTACCCTTCACGAGACTAGAACATCCTGACACTCATGGGGTTTACTCCCAGGAATCTGTCTTGAAACCACCAGATGTCAACCCTTCTTTCCTCTAACATTCCCTTCAATTCCCCCCAATCCCCAGACAACTAGACCGTAATCATACGAACATGCAATGATCCCAACCCTCAAAGTTACATCTTCCCCTAAGGTTCTGCAAAAACTCCTACAGACAGCGACAAGATATCCCATACTACAAGAGACAGACTCAAAATTAATGCCTGTACCTGAAGAAGATATACCACCCAATCCACAGGCGGATGACACCTCATATTCTTACTTAATACATGTTTCATTATCTCCTTTATTTTAAAATATGCTTGTATTTCTATGCTCCTCTAATATTCTACATGACTCATTTTATGTTTCCTTTATTACCCTTTTTAATATGTATATTGAAAACCATGCGGGTGAACTCCTTCCAGAGGGTTCTGACTCACCATCAGACTCCACATCTCCATCAAACGTAAGCCAATTTGGACTTATCAAGGTAGGAACTTGACTATCCTTCTTTACATCTGCTCATTTAGTTAAAAGAAGAAGGGACTTCGCCCGCCTGGTAAGAACAAACTCATGTACTTATATATTCATATCACTCCTCTCAAGACAATCGCCTCCCATGGATGAAGTCGGGGACCCCGACCAGATCCCACGAGTCAACATATAAATTTAACAGAATTAGCTAGCCATGCATTAACAAACAATCACAGACCAGACAACACTCAACAAGAACTCATCTACCTTCTTAACCAGAACACTTGCCTCCTTATCCTATTTCAGAGCCACTCGCTTACACACACAATTTAACTTCTTGAAAACCACACAAACAACTGTCTTGCTCTCAACTCAACATACTCTATCCATCTGCCAACAACGATACCCCTTACCCACATATAACTATGACATAGCCAACCAGACACTACACCTACACTGGAATTCCCTATCTAGCTCCTTAAGCTCACAACGCGCTCTGTCGGGATCCCTGACTCCATCCAAGAACGATTAATGTGTACATCCTTCCTAGTAATGCCTAAATTGCCTTGTTTGTACGTTTCATTTGTTTCTAATTTTTTACGATATCTGCTACTTAAAAACATGTTAAGGTTTTACGATTTAGTGCCTAGCTTGAATGCAACTTCACCTTGTTAACACAGCTAAGGTCTAGCTACATCTTAATAGCTTTTAGATTTATCCCAGAACAGCATTAAGACTATTTACTCTGTACTTACCATCATTGTCAAAACCCCTTGGGGACTCCATACCCTTACACACCTCCTCAAAAAAAAAAAAAAAAACACCCCATAACAATAACTAACCCCCCTGCTTTATCCTACTATGCCCAACCACTTGAACAAATGTTGACATAGAATACCCCTGATCCATACAGCCTATCTCTCAGGTCGCGGAAGTGGCGGAACCCCTCCTCTCTACTAAACTCCTCTAGTACTAAAATCCTAGAGACAGCTGACTCTCTCCGCTGCCTCCCTTATATCAACCTCTCCCCCCAACAGTCTGAGCTTTGCCTCAGCTGACACCAACCGATATCTTACATATTTACTGGGTCGAGCTGGTCTCCTCCAGTAGTCGGTAATCCTCAACCCACTCCCCCCCTTTTACCTCAACCCTCTTCATCCTAACCAGTACCCCCCCCATCCCATCCCCTTCTCCTCCCTACTGCGCCAAACAATATTATACGGGATACACCCTTACTCCTACTCTCGTCTTCTCTATCCTCTTTCTGTACTAAACCAAACTCTCAACATGCGTGCTCTAAAATTGGTCTCTCTTAATACGAAAGGTCTTAACATACCCGAAAAAAGAAACAAACTCTTGCTACACATGAAACACCTTAAGGCAGACATTATCCTTATACAGGAAACACATTTTCGCTCAGACAAAATCCCCAAACTCACCAACAAAGACTTCCCAACAGTCTTCCATGCTACAAACAATAAAGCCAAAACCAAGGGTGTAGCAACCCTAATTTCGAAAAACCTCCCCTTCCTGATAACTGACTCACTATGCGATGAAGATGGGCGCTTCGTCTTTCTCAAAGGCACACTCTGGAATAAACCACTCACCATAGCCAACATTTACAGCCCCAATCACACACAAGTAACATTTTTCAGGAAAACCATCACAGACCTGATAGCTTTCCAGAAAGGTATTTTAATCCTGGGAGGTGACTTCAATGTAGCCCTAAACCCTCTTGAAGACACTTCCTCAGGCAGCTCCTCTCTACATTTCAGAGCCCTTAAACAAATTAAGAAACAACTTCATGATGCACTGTTACACGATACATGGCGATCTCAACACCCCTCAACAAAAGACTACACATTTTACTCCATGCCGCACAACAAATACTCCAGAATTGACTACTTCTGGCTTTCACAAAGAGATCTACACCTCCTGACCAAGACTACAATAGAATCAATGTTCCTCTCCGACCATCACCCCATCACACTCTCACTCTCATTTCCTGATACCGCACCACCTTCAAAAACCTGGAGATTGGACACCTCTCTGATTACAGACATAGCAAACTGCAAACTTGTGCAAAACAACATCAACGAGTATTTTACAAACAATGATACACCTGATGTAAACCCGGTTACACAATGGGAAGCTCACAAATGTGTGATCAGGGGTCTCCTTATCTCCAGAGCAGCAGTACGAAAAAGAGACAAACAGGCCAAAATCAATACCCATCTACAAAAGATACATCTCCTAGAACATGCACATAAAAAAACAAACGCCATTAGTACGATGTTGGAACTCTCAGAAACAAGATCTCTTCTCACAGAAGAATTAGGGCTTATAATCAAAAGAAAATTTATTCTCACTCAAAAATTATTCTACGAACACAACAATAAAAGTGGCAAATACCTGGCCAGAGCCCTCCAAGAAAAAAGAGCCAACACTACAATTAGACAAATATGTGCACAAAATGGTATCTAATAACGAGGACATCGTGAAACAATTCGCAGATTACTATGCAGGCCTATATAATCTCGCATCAGAAACTAAACCACACAACATGGAGAATCCCAGAGGCACCATAATCCAGAACTTTCTCAAACAACATACCCACCACCTAATAAGCAAAGAAAAGGCAAATGACATTGACGGCCCTCTATCCGAAGAAGAATTTAAAATAGCTCTAAAGCAAATGAAATCAGGAAAAAGCCCAGGACCTGATGGCTTCACAGCCGCATACTACAAATCCTTCTCGGACACTCTCGCCAAACCCTTTCTCAAAGCATTCAATCAACTAGCACACAAAGATCACCCCCCTCACCACCTTCTAGAAGCTCACATTTCCGTTATACCCAAACCTGATAAAGACCCAACTCAAACTGCTAGCTATCGTCCAATCTCTCTTCTAAACATGGACTTAAAAATTTTTGCAAAGATCCTAGCCAATAGAATTCTCCCCCTCAACCCAGGCCTAATTCATAGAGACCAAGTAGGGTTTGTCCCAGGCCGTGAAGCAAGGGACAATACCATAAAAGCCTTAAACATCCAACATTGGCTCTCCAAAAACAAAACTCCAGGATTCTTTCTTTCATTAGATGCCAAGAAGGCGTTTGATAGGCTGGCCTGGGACTACCTAGAAGCATCCCTCCAGACCCTAGGCCTGGGTCCCAGATTGATGTCTTTCATTACGTCCTTATACCAAAACCCTACAGCCAGAGTAAGAGCTAACGGCCTCCTATCAAACGCCTTCTCTATCCACAATGGAACCCGCCAAGGCTGCCCCCTCTCCCCCCTACTTTTTATACTCACACTTGAACCCTTCCTCCAAAAATTACGAGCAAACAATAACATAAAAGGAATCCAAATAGCGGATCATCAATATAAAATTGCTGCATTTGCAGATGACATTTTACTTTTCCTCACTGATCCACACATCTCCCTACCCAATGTTCTAAAAGACTTTGACGAGTTCCAATATATCTCACACTTCAAAATTAATTTGTCCAAATCCGAAGCCCTAAATGTGTCTCTACCCTCCAACATAGTAGCACGTTGTAAATCTAACTACCCATTCTCCTGGCGTAAAGACACCATCAAATACCTGGGAATCTATCTAACAGCATCTCCTTCAGACCTATTCACCAAGAATTTCCTCCCCATATTACAGAATATCAAAAATGACATAACTAGATGGCAAAAGCCTCATTTTTCTTGGTTTGGCAGAGCAGCCATCATAAAAATGAATGTTCTTCCCCGCCTTCTGTACCTCTTCCAAACAGTCCCCATAGCCCTACCCCCTACTTTTCTAACCAAGCTTAGGAGGATTTGTACCCAATTACTATGGAACAAAAAAACCCCCAGAATCAGCTTCACCCAACTTACCACACCTAAGGTAATGGGCGGCCTGGGTGTACCAGATCTCGCCCTCTACTATTGGGCATGCCAACTCCAAAGAATTGTAGATTGGAACGTTCATTCCTTAACCAAGGACTGGGTAACTCTAGAAAAAAACCTATTCGACATACCCCTTCAGCTCACCCCTTGGATCCCCTCCAATCTTCTCCCGCAGGAACTCAAACAACATCCCATTATAAGTCCAGCCTTACACATTTTCAAAAAAGCCTCCAAAAAAAGAAACATTTCTGACCCAACTGGTCTAATGACCCCTATTCTTCAAAACCCCCAATTTCCCCCAGGAAGGAACAGGTCCTTCTTCGAAGGTCCCGATACCCCAGCAGATTTACGAATATACCACATTGCCCCAAATGGCATTTTGCCTCCCTTACAAGAGCTAAAGTCCAAATGGCCAAATGCATCCCTCAATTGGTGGAAATATCTCCAACTTAGAAACTTTATTGACTCTAAACAGAAATTGAGCAACCTACAAGGCCCCCCTTCCACCTTCGACAACATCTGTCTTAAAGGCACTTCTATCCAACACTCAATCTCCACACTACATTCTCTTCTCTGGGAAAACAAGGCAAACAACAATAATAAATTCTGTGCGGCATGGAGTAAAGACCTCCATCTAGACATATCTGACAAACAGTGGCTTCAAGTCTTTGACCTGGTACATAAAGGCTCCATTAATATCTCTACACAAGAAAACAACTTCAAACTCTTGTCTCGCTGGTATCGTACCCCAGCGACCCTCAACCACTATCGCCCCACCATTAGTGATCTCTGCTGGCGATGTAAACGGGAAAAAGGAAACCTACTACACATCTGGTGGGAATGCATAAATATAGCCCCTTTCTGGAAAGAAGTAAGGAACCAAATCAACTCGCTCACTGCACTAAACCTTCCCAACAAACCAGAACTCTTTCTCCTACAAATATATCACTTACCACACAAAACATACCGCAAATCTCTTGCAATGCATATGATCAATTCAGCAAAATTATGTATACCCAGACATTGGGGAACCCAGAAAGCTCCCTCCCTTGCGGAGTGGCACAAGCAAATAAACCACATAGCTAAAATGGAAGAACTCATTGCAATTGCCCGAGATTGCCCATCAAAATATACAAAAACATGGCACCAATGGCTTTCCAACTCCCTTTTCGCCAACTCGTAAACAAGCCATTACCATTTTCGACCCAATCAGATCGCTCAATAACACTCTATCACCTCAATAAAGAAAACTCTGCTAACAACGAGACCGATCACATCCAACTAAACGCAACAATACCACCACTAGAACACGCCGGTCACGTTACATTATAGTGAATCTTCCCCTCCCTTTTTTTTCCCCCCCCGCCCCTCACCATCCCCCTCCCCTCCCACACCCCCTCCCCTTCTCCCCCTCGTATAATTCTTCCTTCCCTACCCCCACTTACCATATCATCTTCTCTTTTCTATCTCTATCTCGCCTAAACCAGAGCAACAATCGTCTCAAAAGAAATAACTCCACTATCTCACAATAACTCGCTAGACTAACCCAGCTTTTACCATTACCGAACAAATGCTCAACCGCTTTTCCCTCAA